>JAVSBX010427473.1:0-13024 GCA_033119125.1 Desmognathus anicetus
TAGCCATCTGCTCAGAGCAGGTGTAGAAAAAGTTGCTGTTGCACTAGTATTGTGCGTGGATTGCTGTTGGTGTGTGTGGTTGTGAATGCTCGGTATTTGTTGGGAGTGTGCATGTGAGCTTTCGTCTGAATGGCCGCCTGACTAGTGGTGGTGCTGGCGCTTTGGTTAACGTCAGGGTTGTGATACCAGGTAGGGTGTTCTAGCTGACGCTTAACGCCTAATGCACAAGTCCTAATCAGGGCCTCAGTCAAATTTTTCCTCTACTAGACATTCCATTTCTGGTAAAACTATATGTCAGAATTGATCTTAAATAGTCTTTACATAAAACGCTTCATACAGTAAGTTGCTACTGGTTCCAAAATAGAGCTATTTGAGAAATATTTTAACTCCCTTGTTATGATCACATTAGTGAGGTTCACTCTAGGTTAGACTGGCTTACCATCTCTAATCACAATATTACCAAGATTGGGTCTAGAAAGCCACCCACAACTATGACCTCCAGTTCATCCATGGGTGGTTTGTGTGGCGGTCTCACCACCCAGGGCTCAAGGATAACAGTGAGCCAAACTTAAAACTTTCATTCCCCTTAATAGGGATTTTTGGCAGCTGTTCCATACTCTACTTCACTTCAAGAGGCTGAGGTGATGTAGACCCCTAACATTAAACAATGTGCACTGAGTCCCTCTTTCAAAAGGAAGATTAAGCAGTATTTTCTGATAAACCGTCAATCAGAGGAGAACAGGTCTGGGCACTTTCTTTTACCCTCCCCTCCTGAGTATGATGCATTTCTTTCTGAGCACCAGTTTTTTCACTAATTACCTCCCCTATTTTGTCTTCAGCCTTATTACATTTTCCTTGATCTAATATCTCTTCTGAAAACATCTGTTCCAGATTCTTTTCAAAGCTACAGTCCAAGGACAAGGCCCCTACCAAGGACAGGGACAAGGCCCAAGGACATGATCCCCTATCAAACCCGCCTGGGACAGTCTGCATTCAGTCTATTTTGCTGCTTGTTTTTTTGTGTTTTGCCGTTTATCATGTATTTTGAACTTCGCGGTTTGATGCCATTGGGCCTAATCGCAGGATAGAAAAACTTTTAAATAAATAAATAAATAAATTGTACAGTACGTGCCACAGAACTTCTAGCTATTTGAAAGACAGCACACAATGAAGTGCTTGTAGGCCAGAAGTCTGTGGATTGCAAAGCCCTACTGCTTACCACAATGGTTATAGGATGAGTGTTTTAGAGAGTTTAAGTTTAAGTTTACTTGTTTTGCCTGAACTATGCCCATGGGCCTCTGCGCACGAAATCCAGAAGCATCAAGACAAAATCAGTATGCGGGGGCCAATCCAGGGGGGAATCCGTATGTCAAATCAATCATGTGTAGGGGGGAAAGGACTGACATTTACGTACAATACAGTATAATGTCAATTAGTACCTCCCATCCCTGAGTGTTTGTGGGAGTGTGAGTGCCAGCAACAACCCTTGCAATAATTTTTGGAGGGCTATCCTAAGAACAAAGTGTTGGCACTAGAGAAAGGATGAAGCTGCAGACACCAGGCACGGCCACACTCAGCAGGTGAAGCGGTCGACTTACCGTTCAGTTGACAGGCGACCACAAGCCGTGGAAGGGCATGACAAAGAGACTCAAGGAGACACTAAGAAAAGCTTTACTGTGGCTTGCCTGTAATTCTCACTTGCTTTTCTCGGCCGTTGGGCACCCACTAGAATGAAGTAAGTCACGGGCTGAGCTCTTAATGCAGCGGCCACATCGCCTTTTATGGCACAGTTTATCAGTGTTAGTACTGTGTGTCCCTTTTTTGTGGCACGCAAACGGTAATGTCATCCTGGCTAATATGAATCAGTTACATGAAAACTCAGGGCTTACAAAAATGCACTCCTAAGAGCTCCTCATGGAACACGCTTATGCCTTCTACCCAAACGGGAGCAGATAACAATTAGGCGTCTTAACCGAGTGTGCGGGTCTGGCCTCTTCCGCCGTAAAACAAAATGTTCCTGGCCGATGCACACAGCAAACGTCGAACAGGAGGACGGGTCCGAAGATGGGGTTCATAGGCAGAGGTAAAACTGCACTCTAAAAGCAGAAGATACCCCCCCTGCACCTCGTCACACCTCTTCCTTACTTCTTTCACCCTGTCCCCCGCACACACCATCCAATCCCTTCCTTCCTGCCCTCTGCAAACACCATCCACCCCCTACCACCTCCCCCAAAAAACCCTACCCTCACTAACATAGTCGCCCTCCTCCTTACATTTTAACTGTCGACGTGTCTCGCCAACTACCGAGGTTCTCTCCTCCCCTTATCCATTTACTTTAGAGTGAATTCACGCACTGGCTTGAATCTGCTCTAAGGGGAAGGAATAATCCACCAAAGCGTGTACTTCAAAGTGGACATGCGCATTTTGTTTGGCCACTGAAGAGGACAGGCCTCAGTGGATTGTGCGTTCTTAAAGGCGCTGAAAAGGGAGGAAAGCGATTTCTTTAGGTTTACTGAAAGGTAAACTTCTAAATATGGAAAGATGTAAATTTTCCTTGATCTAACATGATAGGTAATTGTCACTATGACCTCGAGGAAGGTGCTGGGATCTGAAGACAGCCCCAGAATTAGAACACTCGACTGAAAAAGGCAGGATCCTGCATGGTACCAAAAAATCTTCCAATGCTGTAGAGACATGCCATGACATCTTATAGATCCACCATGTGCATCCTATCTCCAAAGCAAGGAAATGATCACATCTGCCTAAAGTGACAAACTATCAGCTTATTAATATCTTGTTCCAATGGCAGGAAACGATTGACTAAGAGTCCCGCTCAAAGGAGGAGGAGGACAGGAATTCTGAAGCAGCAAAAAAACAATGACAGAGCGTATCTGCAAAGGTATTAACTATCCAGTATTATTTATAAGATATTGCCCTTCTTCTTGCCAGGGAGTAGTGAGAAGGGGGATCCACAAGTCATTTTCTACAATTGTCCTACCCCTATAAATGAAGGACGTCTTGGACTTAGAAGATGCTGTGTGCATTCTGTAAGATAATATACAAGTGGCTGACTGAAAGTAGGTTTGTTTCTTTCTGTTTCAATTTGTTTCTTTTATTTTAAATGCTTCAAAAGCCCCCTTATTGCCTTAAAATCATTTGGATTAGACATAGACGTTGAGGTTTTGGTTCCCATCTCACCCTTATCAAGTGGTTTATCAGTAGCTAAAGAAAAGAGTTGAGACCTGTCAATCAAGAGATGCATAAACTTGGCTTAAGTGCCGGGCAAATGACAAGAGGCCTGTAGCTATGTGTGTTAATGCATGTGGATACCCACGGCCGTACTACTCACTGCATTTTCTATGCTATTAAGGGTGTTTTCAAGGAGAGAATAGGCTGCACACTGAGCTTCACAAGGAAGGAGAAACTTTGAGAAAAAAGGCGTTGTTTATGTTTCTTGTCAAGGACTTTCATGCTGATTCACTCCTTTCAAGTCATAATCATTACAGAACTTTTTGAAACCAGGATTTTCATCTAGGACACTTTCACATGACATTTTCAAATGTGCCATTATGCCCATTGGGACTGTCTCACATGATCATCTCTTGCAGGGTTGCTATGCCATTTCTTTGCCATCTTCCTTGTAAACGGGGCCTTTACTGGAGTATGGGCTTGGATCAGAAGCTATGGGGTGTCCCTTTGGATCCTCCTGGCTTGGATTTCACTGTGAACACTGAGTATGTAAGAAGGGCTAGTGTTTCTCTATGATCAGCCCATGATCTGTGGTAAATCTCTCAATCCCTTTTACACATCAACCTTCTGTATATGATAGTGTGGCAGAATGCGCTTAAGTGGTTCCTTACAGCCTCAACAGGCTGCATTGTTTGCATTCTCATTAGCAACATGACAACCATATGGTATTGAAACAAACAAGGTAACACCACGTCTCCTATCCTCTATTATCTTGAAATAAAATTTAGCTGTGGGCAGAGCTTCATTGTATTGTTGGGGTAGATGCTCAACTTCCACCAGTGATTCTCAATGGACAGATGCCCCACTCATTTTGATCACCTCTCAATCGGTTCTGTGTTTCCTTTTTTACCTTTGCGGGTGATTTTCCACAGACATCTTTGCTTTGAAAACTAATGCCAAACTTTCCAGGTTTACTTACTCGGAATGGAGAGAATGATTCGATATAAATCAGTATAATCAAGGTGCATTCATTGTCCTGGTTAGGCCTCTTCAAATCATCTATTCAGCTCAGTAATTCATGTGGTCACCCACATACCTATTTCGTCACCAAGATAGTCCTCCATTCAAGCAGCTAATTATCTACTCAGTCAACCACTAGTCACTGCCACACTCCAAGCCAGCGACCCACATACTCAGAACCAGTCATCCTACATTCACTCCCCATCCCCCCACACCCCTCCGACTTTACGCCTACCTCACAACCACCTGCAATAGGCTGTCTGCCATGAGTAGAAGATATGCAGGGAGGGTCTGGTCACAGATCCGGGATGCTGTGGTGAGAACAAACGAACACATGCAGTCATCTAGCCAGACCTATGGCAAATAGCAGTAAACACCTGAACCACTGAAGTAAAAACAATGACAAAATAGACATACTAGCATGGGTGAGCAGGGTTGGGGACTGTCACTCTAGAACATAAAAAAATGACATAGCGACATATGCACGGAGGCCCAGAGTCACCAAAGAAATGACTGTGTGCAGACAGACATGTGGGGTCAACAATCAAAGGTATTATAGCGGGTGGACATGTGTTTGAGTCATACAACAAAGACATAATAGGGGCAGTGTGAGCAGACCAAAGAAATACATGATGTCAGGAGGGAAATAGGGGTACACTGACGGAACATGAAGGAGCATGGAAGTGTATAGAGGTGTAAAACAATCATGATGGCATGCAGGCAAGCATGGCTCGTGCCAAAGCAAAAAATGACAGTCTGCAGATGGGCATGGTGAGCACAATTCTTGGGCCAAGAGCAAATAGAAGACAGAATTGTTGATTGTGTGAGGGCGGGACAAAATGCCAATTTAAGTACTGTAGGGTGTGTGTGGTGGCAGCTGGGAAAAGGGGGGCTCATAACATTGCAATATCTAGTGAAAGCCATTTCTGTCTTGGGAGCAAATAATGGGGGTAAAGGGATGAATTGGGTGAGACTAGGAGGGGCAGGGCTGCATTCTTCTTGTATTTTTGTAATGTGCCGGTCGCCCATGGGCGACCGGCGCGTTACAAGAATTATTATACATACATACATACATACATACATACATACATTCACAGCCATGGCCCAGATTAGTTTTTGGGCTCTAAGTAATTACCCCACAGGCCAAAACTGCAAGTGCAATTACACTGCTTTTGTCAGGCTGTGGGATAATATACAAATATTGACTGCAGGGCTGTGTGATATGGGATTTTATCTACCCCGAGGGAGGTCAATCTTCCCTGCGGCCTCGGGCAATATGTTTTTTGGAGGGAAGATTAACCTCCCGAGGGGATGTCATCCCTATCACACAGCCCTGCAGTCAATATTTGTATTACCATACCCTTTCAGCATTTACTGATTCTCACTCTTTGAGAATCAGTAAATGCTAAAAGGATATGCTCTTTAATTGTCTGTAAGGCAGGAAGCTGCCTTATATACAATTAAAGAGCATTTCTAAACTGTTTGTTGGGTAGCAAAGTGGGTAAAACCACTGTGCCTTCAACCCAAAGAACACCGGTTCAAATCCTGACTCCTGCCACATGCAGGGTTGGGATTTGAGCCAGTATAAAAAATAAAAGCTCTTTAAAAAATATAAATTTGTTCCCCCCGCCCCTCCTGTGCCGAGGGGCCGGTATCACGGCCCCACAGCACACAACACCCGTTCTCTCACACAGGGCTGGAGGAGCTCCTGCTCTCACACAGGGCCGGAGCGGGTGCCCCACTCCACCCCCCAGCCTTTGTGAGAGAGCGGGTGCTGCGGGGCCGGTGTCACGGCCCTGCAGCTCTCGCTCTCTCTCATCCAGGGCTGGAGTGGGTGCGCCAGCCCTGCGTCTCTGCCTCGCAGCTCCTGCTCTGCCTCCGGGCCAGAGCGGGAGCTACAAGGCAGAGACATTGAACGTTCTATGTCAGCACGGAGACCTGCTGACATAGAACGTTCCTGTTATATCAAACGATCGTTTGATATAACAGATTGTTAAGCGTCACGTGATTGGGTTTTAGCCAATCACGTGACGCTTAACAATGGTAGGGTATGATAATTTAACATAACTACAGTAGACACCTGGCACCACTGATTTGTGGAGGAAAATCCACACCCTCCTTTTAAATTCCAACCCTCCCTAATCCCTCTGTACAATATTCTAAACACTCACGGCAATCATGGTTATTGCAGTTTCCATTATGCAGCATTAGTGCCATATACCTTTTTTAGTTTTTTGCCTTTTGGAATCGTTTATGAAACTGTAGTCAGAAAATAAATGCTTTTACTATTCCCTCTGGGGGCTTCCCTGAGAGAAACAGCACAAGGACTACTTTTTAACTGCAAAGTACACGTGAAAGGATACATTACACCCCCAACATTACACCCCCAGCCTTGCTTCTCTTTTATTGCCAAGCTGTGAATGTTAGGGATGACATTTTTACAGCTTGGTACTTGCCTCCAATTGCCTACTCAACTTTGTAGTTGGTGTTTAACGGGGTTCTTTCTAATGTCTGATATCTTTGCTATTCATAAACTGTGCCTACCTATGTGTTCACTTGGATTTTAAATATTTTTGTCTACCCTAGAAGTACTTTTACTATTGTAACTTTGCTGTAAATTGCCTGGAAATAGTCTTTTATCCATGTGTCCATCCACTCTCTTAATTAAAGGACCAGTCCAGTGCAAAAAAATATTTTACTGCATTTTAAAGTGTTCAATTAGCTCTTTAAAATGCACATTTTCTTAAAGCAAAAGTCGGCATGCTTTTAGAAATATGATGCTGTGAACATTGCCTCCACACTTCACTTCACTCCACCTCTGCAGCCCTGCTCTGCTGACACGCGTTGACAGTATTCGTATGTAAATGAAGAGACTGCTGCTAAATCGGGCTTTATGGCCCCCCAGACTTCCTGAAAGAGATTCCTGAGCAGGGGCAGTGAGGGACGTTATTACCCCATTGTTAAGCAACTCACTAGCAGAGCAACTGTCCATCTGCACATAGAAAGAAAACTGCCTAGCTAAAGCACAAGATGTAGGTTTTCCCAAACTGTATTTTTAAAATACAGTCTGAGCAAAACGAAAGAAACATTTGCTTTGAGAAAAATATGCATTTTAAAGTGCTAATTGAGCACTTTAAAATGCACTAAACATAATTAGGAGTGATTTTTGTACCGGACTGGTCTTTTAACCCCAGCCACCCTCACGCTCTCACTTTACCGCAATTCTCTCACCTCACCCCCTACCAGGTCTCACCTCACCCACCCACCCTCTCACTTCATCCACCAAATATCTCACCTCACTCCACACACCTATGGTCTCAATTCTCACCCGCCACCTCCTCACCGACCAACCTACCGAGCCACTGTCTCACCTCTCCCCACTCACCCATCTTGTGTCTCGGCTCACTTCACCAATCCACCCACTGTCTCACCTCTCCTCACCCCACCCAATCTCACCTCACTTCATCCCTTCTACCCACTGTCTCACCTCACTCACAGTCTGACCTCACAACACTGACCTTTCCATCCACTATCTCACCTCACTCGCCTCAAGTTACCCACCTACCCACTCACCCAACCGCACCTCAGCAACTGTCTAGTTGCACTTCTCAAAAGCCACCCTGCTGCATCCCACTCTGAGATAGCTGAAATGTGTTTTAATTGACATTTCAAAGTCTCCCGTGCAGAGATGGTATCCCTTCAGGACTTCAGTCCACCCCTGGATCACACACGGGAGCTGTTACTTCTCTGGGATACATTACAAACGTCTGTTTTTCCTGTCAGTCTTTTCGCTTTTCTTGGTTACTTTTCTGTATTGATCATAAACATCAAGGCCAAAGGTGTAAATCTGAAAAACCACCAGAGCGCATTATCTCCAAAAACAAAGGCAACTAGGGGGCTAATTCACAAAGCAGTTACGTGCTGTCTTAAGTTTATGATTGGTGTAAGTCCCATTAACAGAGATGGAAGTTATACCAGTCGTAAACTTAATACAGCAGGTGAATTAGACCCTATATTTTTTAATCACCTGTTTATAAAAATAATTTCTTTTTAATATTACAAAGTACAAATCTGCTCAAATTTATTTTAGAATGTAGACCTAGGAAATGAAAATGATGATGCAATGTTAATTTCTCAAGGTTACTGTACTCCTGTATACACAAAAATTAAATTACAAAAAAAAGAATGTAGGCCTAGGACTAAGCGCGCGGAAGGATAAGCAGCGTCTGAAATGTGCACTTTTGTAACGGGTGTGGTCGGCACGTGTGGAAATAGAATACGCTTTGAGTCACGTGTCAGGACCCCGCCCCTTTCTGACGTCTTTTTCACGTGTAACCCAAACACCTGTCAGGAACTTGCTGCGCGGAGGCGTGTGTGCGTGCGAGGGGCGCAGCCCAAGAAGGCCTTAGGGCAGAGCAACGAGCCGAAGGCGACAGGAGCTGCGTCATCATGACCGAGGCAGAAAAATCGACTGCAAGTGGGCCCAACATGGAGCAGCCGCGGATGGAAGACACCAAAAAAGGGTGAGGCGCTGAAATACTCAGAACAGCTTTTATTTCAGGGTCAGGCTCTTTCCATGTTCTTACTTGAAAAGGGTGGGGTCTCTCAATTGCCTCACAGTTCAGCACTCGCTCGGAGTTATTGAAAAAAAGTTCCAAGTGATGGCACCCTGTGAGATTGCATTTGTGGGCGTGTGATGAAATCATTGCTTCATGTTTGTGTCAAAGCGACTGTGGGTTTTCAAACACCCCTACAACAAGAAGGCGTTTGGGCAGATGGTTGAATATCTAGGGGCTGATTCACAAAGCATTTACAGTGCTGTCAATGAGTTACACCAGGCGTACGCAACTGCTTTGTGAATCAGCCCCAGTATGTATGTCTGCCAATGACGGTTCTTGTTGCTTCTGTTCAAGTACCACAGCCTTTGCCATCTGCTCAGCAGCTTGGAATGATCAAATATCTGCCATTCCAAATACGATCGACTGATGCTGTCATCTCATCACTTATTGCATGATCTAACTATATAGAATTCACTTTACACTCACTAATATCTGTCCTTTTGTTTGTTCCGGTACTTGTTAATAGAATGCTTGAATTGCTAATTTAACTCCCCAATATTCCGCGTAATAGACGCTGCTGTATCTATCCCCCCCCCCCCCCCAAGAGAATATTTATCATTTGTGACCTAATACTGGTTCTTTCACTGACCAGATAGTTGCAAGGGAACACTTTTTGTGTTCTTATTGGTCCAGCCGCTGCACATTGCATTGGTACGCATCACAATTTTTCATATTTGTGGAATTGCTGCGACCTTACTGTGGCTGCCTAATGTCTAGCTCAGCTCCAGCGCCTCTGCATTCTGAGGCTGTTCACTGACGCTATACTGTATAATTTTGCCACCTCTTTAGGAAATATGACGCAACCTCCAGCTCATTCCCTACTGCTCGTTGTTCCAATTCCTTTCCCCCGTTTCTTCTCATTCCATCAATATACAGGTAAAGTCGAAGCAAGAATTTCTGCCCAAGACTTTTTATGCACCCGATATCGAGAGTTGTAAATTGGGGTGGAAAAAACCAAAAAGATTGGTTATGCGTGGTCTCTGCCCACACGTAAACAAAAGTGAATCCCTTTCTCGCACGCAATGAATGACCTAAAGTGAAAATCCCGCCTATACTTTGTTTATCCCATTCCACTGCAGAGTATAACATTTTAGCAGTGATTGCATAGTAGGCACAGGAAAAAAGATTTTGTTGGAGAGGGTGAGATGAGCCAGTTGAAATGGCACGGTTGATTGAAGTACAGATGTTTGGACAATCTCTCACTGTACTGAAATGTAAAATGTCTGCAAAACAATTTTGAGTGACCCGAATCCTACAAGGCAACAGTAACACGAGTCGGCTTATTTTAGTGGGCTGTGAGTGACAAGGGCCCTGATTATGAGTTGGGTGGCAAATGAAAACAGTCTGTAACACTGTTTTACAGACGATTTTCATTTACCACCCAACTAGTAATCAGGGCCAAGGTCTCCCACAGCCCATTGGGCATGCGTGCACAATGTTCACTAATTGCAGGGCATGCGCAATGCATGCCAGGTATGAACAATTGTTGCTAAGGGAATTAGAGCGTAATCAAATCATGGGCGACAGATCACTCGTTCTTTTGTTTTGCAGTGTCAGAGAGAAAAAAAGAAAATTATAATGTAGCCATAAGGATTGTGAAAACAATCCTACACATTACAAAATGGGTGGAACCAGGGAATGAAATCGAGCACGGAAAGCCATTATTAAATAGCTTTAAGAATAAAAACAAGAGAAATTGCATTCGGGCAACTAAGAACACCTAAAAAGAAAAACTAAAAGTAATGGACTTAGGGGCTGAGTCACAAAGCAGTTACGTGCCGTCTTAATTTGACATCTGGTGTAACTCCCATTGACAGCAATGGATCTTACACCAGGTGTAAAAAATAAGACACACGCTTTGCCAATCGCACCCGTGTTCTCCCTTTAAAGAAGAATTCAGCTCCTGGAGTTCTCCAAACTAACCCTCTTCCCCTCCCCCCAGCGACCCTCAATGCCCCCACTTACCTATTTAATACTGCGGCTGCAGCGCGTTACTCACCTTTGAAATTTGCACTGCAGCCGCTCGACGCCGGGGCCATGTCTATTTAAACCTCACCGGGTTTAAAAGGACAGGTTCAGGGAGTTAGTTTGGAGAACTCCGGGAGCGGAGTTCTCCTTTAAGAGAACACAATCCCAGCCAGGAAGAAATATTTTCCATATATTTAAAAACAGCTATAAAGGTTGAAATATCTGGGTATCCAAGTATTGTGTTATGAATCATTTTGCACAGCAACTCAGAAGAAACTGAGCCTAACAGGAAGGTAAACAAAATTGGTATTCATCAAGCTTGCATTTAGTAACTACATGACAGCTGCCCTGCCGCATTTAGTATCCCATAAAAGCTCGCATAGGAGTTGTCGACAAACAAAAGTTTCCTAAACACTGCCTGGGCTAATGGATATTATTGGAGCAGAGTAGAGTCATTGGCTGGTGGCACTAAACATTTTTTTGAGCTACATTTGTTGGTGTGCCTTTTGCCAATCCAATTTAAGGAGCGGAGAGACCATTACGGGCAATCTTATCTTTAGTATAGTGTAGACAGGACGGTGGTGATGTGTCCGTAGGAAGGAATTTGGTGGCCATGGTTAAACTTGCACTAAACCAGATAGACAATACCAAAGACAAGAGGGCATTACAAGAGAATAGTCAGACAGCGTCCAGGTCACTTAGCTTCAACAGTCCAGAATCAATATCACAAAGTCACACGAGGAAGTCCGCTTGTTGTTAGCAAGCGCTTACGGAGTGGCGGCATCCTCCATATAAGGCCTGCCGAGAGTAAAGGAAATCAACGAAGGACTAGCCGGCCATAGGCTCAATGCAGTCAAGTAGGGAATGGAGGCGCCATCTTGAAAGGTCTAAAGTGACATAATACGTAACAGTAGAAATGTCTGTACAATCCATAGAACACAGAAATAAACAGACTATGCCGAAACCGGCTACCAGTGCATGGTTCTACAGCAATCGTGGACGGAAACTAGTGCGCTGCTGGAAGGACCCTGGGGACTTAAGCGTTCTACGTATTCTAGGTGGGGCTGTTAACGGGGACTTAAGTGGGATCCCGACAAGTGTAAGGTTCGAAATTAGCAGTAGTCACAGAGCTCCTAATTTTTCACTCGGGTTTCTTGCTGTGCATATGTAGGTAGCCCGACTGGCTCCTCTTGGTGTCATTTAGGCACAGCTGCCTGAAGCGTAATACAGTGCAGTATTGTGGCAGTGACCAGATATTCTGTGCTTCTTTTCTCTGACAAATCTGGGCAATGTGAGGAGCATCATAGGTGAGTGAGTGGGTGCAGTGCAGCATGAGATGATCACTAACTGGTGCAGAGGGCACAAATCCAGAACAGCATGGCTGAGGATGGAAATGCAAACTAATGTAGCTTAGGGGGTGTCACAGAGCATGGCTGCTAAAGCACATGCAGAGCAATATAACCAGGCAGGTGTGTCGGTAGCATGGCTTGACATGCCAGAGTAGGTGCCTGGGTGTGGGTGCAGAGGAGCCCAGCTGAGTGGTTGGCTACAGGAGCATGGCTATCTAGGAGGCAGGTGTCAAGCAGTTTGGCTGTAGCCTGGTTTGGCAGGTGCAATATATTATGACTGGATCTGTGCAGAGAAATTGTATACAGTAACATGACTGAGTTTGCAGAGGCATGTCATTTGTGTGTGCAAATTGGCACGGCAGCACTTTGACAGGGCGGAATATGCAGGAGGGGTGCATAATGTGTCTTCTAGTTTGCAGAAAGTAGGAAAAGGCTAACAGGGTATGGATCAAAAATAGTAACAGACCGCAGACTTATTTTTTAAAAAGCATAGCATTACAAACTCCTCGATCAGGCTGCAGGCTCCAAGACAAACGGGCCAAAGAGCCTGGTAGTCTACCAGCAAAAAAACATAATTTTGAATGCTGAATGTGCTCACTATGCAGGTAAGACGATTTCCTATCACATAAAAATGATGTCGTCTTGAAATTTTATTTGGCACCTGTGACGAGAGGCAGGTACCGAATCCTTCCGGAGTCGTTGGAGTGGGTAAACCCTGTACACAGTTTCTGGAAATAGCCTTGATTCTTAGGTTAAGACTGATTGCTAGTTTGTATTTGAGACCTGAACCATTTATTTTACTATTTAAACTGTTGCCAATATTTTGCTGAACTGTGCTGACCCGCTCGTCTGGAATTTGGACGTTGCGTGGTAAAGTAA
>JAVSBX010428577.1:0-12991 GCA_033119125.1 Desmognathus anicetus
ACGAGAAAACAGCAATGGGCTGATGCACACACACAAAGCAGTTACGTGCTGTCTTAATTTTACATCTGGTGCAACTCCCATTGTTGTTAATGGGAGTTACACCAACCGTACAATTAAGACAGCAGGTAACTGCTTTGTGGATCAGACCCACACATAGCGCCCCGGGCGAAGATAAATTTGGCACTCTCCCACCAAAAAAATCAATCAATCTGAAAATGCAGTTTTTTTACCATGCATAAACGAGACTCAGGGCACTGACTGATTCTCAAAGTTTTTCCCCTTAAAGATACAGGGGCTGATCCACAAAGCAGTTAAGTGTGCCTTAATTTTTACGTCTGGTGTTACTCCCATTGATGTCAATGGGAGCTACACCAGACGTAAAAATTAAGACACACTTAACTGCTTTGTGGATCAGCCCCACAGTATGGGAATGAATAACAAGCCCTAGCCTTGCCTTTGCCTCTATTCTTTCTATTGATAAAGAAACTGAAGAGCATTCCCAAAGGGTTTGTTGGGTAGCACAGTGGGTAAAACCCCTGTGCTTTCAACCCAAGGGACCCCGGTTCAAATCCCGACCCTGCCGCATACAGGGTCGGGTTTGATGTGGTTTAAAAAAAAAAGAAAACATGTAATTGCGATATCGCAGGATAACGCAATTACACAGTGACCGGGTGACACCCCCTTCTGTGGTGTCACCTGGTGCGGTCCGCACCACCCGCACCCCCCTAGTGACGCCACTGAGAATCAGGCTATTACTCCTCGTAGCCTGTCCTGCCGCCGCCACCCCCCCGTCCTAATCCCCCCGCACACCCCGGTTCAGTGTATATCACCCGGCCCGCCTGGGGAGAGAGGCCGCCACGGCTCACAAAGCCTCACGGCCCGCGTGCAGCATGGCCGACCTCTCAAGACGGGAGGTCTCACCCCTGTGTGCAAAAAAGTGTTTATTTCACGTTTCCCACGTAATCACTCACCTCCAGCACCGCAGAGCGACTCCCCCCTCGTTCTCACTGCTTCTCCGTCTTTTGTCTCCTGCATCCACCGTTGAGGTTCGCCTGGGAGCGTCTCTGTTCGGGGGAGCGATCGTATCGATGCATCCTACCTGTCCGCCATCGTGGGTCTTTTTTTTATCATGCTTACGAAATAGTATTCATTTATTCAATCATTACTGCCACGTTTCTCATGCCATGTATGACATCTTGCGCCATTCCTGGCTTCTTAGCCAGCAACAGTTGGTATTCTGGGACCCGTAGTCTTGTTTTTCTAATAACAGGCCTAGGCCAACAAATCCGACTAGTGTGCTTTATGGTAATAGTTGGGGCTGGTCGAGAGTACCCCTTGTCCCCCCCAATCCAAGTTTGAAAGGAGATGTCTTGATGCAATGGAAAATTCTAAAGACTCACCTTTCAGTGATGGCCAATAAAGAAACACGCCATGATCTAACTTCCACATGTCCTCACCGGCCTATCACTGAAGGGATACTAACATTTTTGTCCATTATCACCCCCTTCTCTTGCCACCACACGCCTGATGGATCCGGGAATTGGACTTCCTGAAGGAACTCTGCACCCACCTGCTGTCCTCCTGTAAACAATCTCTGAGCAAGATCTATGTCCTCTGACTGACCCGCACCTCCTACAACCATCTAGACTTATCTATTACTTTAGACCCCCCCCCACCCCTTGGCAACTCATATATACACACAATACACCTAAAAGCAGAAAGAAAGCATGTAATGCTTTATAAAGACATCCAATTTAATACCTAAATGCATATTTTAGAATTTTCAGGGGTTTGTTATTGATAAACTTGATTCACTCATCTATGTCGGAGTTATGTGTAGTGCTTAACCTGTTACCCCAGGAGTATCTCAATCGCCTGACAGTATAATGGTTACCAGCATTCAGGAGACTATATAGCCGTGACACATGGGGGTGGTGGGTGACATGGAGATTTTTCAACAAACAAGTGAGAATTCCCAACAAACAACTCACATCAATAAAATTTCAGATTGTTAACGAAATTCTACCTGCTACTATTACAGTGCCCCCCTCTGCTACAGACCACCATTTTTTCACCATCTTAAAACAGTATAAATGCAAAGTTGCTGCTCTGAGTTCTTCACAATAAGAGCTTCTGACTGTGCCATTCAGTTCTTAGAAACAGGGGTATCAAGCCAAAGAGTTTTTAACTGGTGCGGTAGACTGTCATTGGGCCCCAGCAGACACAGGTTTGAATCTCAAGACTGCCTTCTGTCAAGCAAAAAAAATTAACAAGTATTGGCAATGCCATTTGTTTACTGAGGGCAGGTAAAAGGTTTTCACTTTGTGGCTGCATTGATGAAGTAGAAAACCTAAAAAATTAAGATCAACGAGAAAGCAGTAGTTTTCAGTTTGCAAGCGCATTAAAGTAGAGGCGCTAAAGTGCTTCTGGATGTCAGAAAACTAAAACATAAAAGGATGTCTCATCCCCTCCAACCTCCTGCCTAACGGCAAACGTGTAACTGACAGTGTTAATACGAAGGGCTGCAAAACGCGGCTTCTCGGTTGGCCACAGGACTGCCGAAGCATCTCCTCCACTCGTGTGGGCTACACTGTTACCCATGGACGCACGTATTAAATTTAAATCTCTTTGTGCACCAAGCCTTGCATAGATCTGGCCCAGTTTATCTTCAAGATTAAATTGGTGTACCATATGTTCCCTCTAAAGTTCTGCGGTCCGAGAAGCACTCAGGCTTCGAGTGCCGCTGTATAGGAAAACATCTGTCGGCTGCCCCCGCCCACTGGTGAACTCTCTGCCTTTGCACTTACGGCAAATTCAGAACCATTTTGCCTGTAGAAAGGAGCTCACAACTTTCTTGTTCTATATCACAGTGATTCTTGACAGTGATAAAGTTGGGAGCCCGAGTAGAGCTGA
Organism: Desmognathus anicetus; assembly: GCA_033119125.1. Classification (NCBI taxonomy): domain Eukaryota; kingdom Metazoa; phylum Chordata; class Amphibia; order Caudata; family Plethodontidae; genus Desmognathus; species Desmognathus anicetus. The sequence continues at coordinate 2,914 of JAVSBX010428577.1, forward strand.
GAGAAGCTGGGCTCGAGCCCATCACCTGGCTCGGCTCGATCCCGGCTCTGTGATAAAACTAGCACCAGCCTCAAGCCAAAAAACTTTTTTTTTTTGCATTTTAATTTGTTGTTTGTGCGTCTAAAAATGTGTTTGACACATTTTGGTGTACAACTTAAAAATACGAGCTAAACTTCTTTTCTGGCTCGGCTCGACCTGTGGTTTTAGAACATGCCCCCACTCTATGCTTAGATAATTGTTTCGAGATGGTTGTACCGTGATCGGTCTAGTTTTGGGAATCCAGGGGGCAGGCACGGTGGTCCTGCTACACCGCACTACAGCTCGAAAGAATGTCGTCACAAAATTTTAATTAATTCCTAAACAGACATCACTTGTCTTCTCAAGATGCAGACTAACTTGGTCCAGAGCGCGAGCGCCTCTGCCCTCGGGGTTCTTCTTCCAATCACATCTCGGGGATCATTAGCGGTAGCTCGCCTCGAGTGCATGGGCGTCCGCCGGAATTTTTCCAGGAATGGGGGGGTGCAACATTAAGACACTTTTGAAAATAAAAAATTAAATTGGGCCAAACTGTGCATTTTACATGCAGACCATGGGAGCGAGGGGGGGACTAGTTGCCCCCTTTGACCCCCCTCCCCCTGCCCCTCCGCTGCAGACGTCCAGGCTCGTGCGGAAGCCCCTTTAAAACGAATGGGGGGCTTTTTAGCACCCGCTGAGCTTTTTTCTCGGATACTATAACCTGCGGTTTAGGAAGTAAAACTTTGTTTCCTGACAATTATCTCCATAAAATACCTAAATATAACAGATTCCCTTGGCCCAAACGGTGAATATGTTTTTACTTGGTAAAGTTCATGTGTGTGCCACATTTGCCGTCCACCCACGCAGACAACAGCTCTCATTTAAATTAAGGGATGGAATCATGGAACAACGTGACTGTATCCCAGTGAAACAGTGGGACGCTACCAGGATGTCATTAACATTTTATTTTCAAATAAAACATTCTCATGTGGGCAGAAGCGCAATGCATTAATCAAAATGCCCTCGAAGCACCCTCAGCAATGATTTTGCCTAGAAAACGGTAACTATCCGTCTGTCTTCTTACTGTGAGTGGTAACATCTCAAACCACCCAATAGCCTTAAAACACGGGTCTGTGTATCAGTGTGATGGTGTAATGCAGGGCTCTTCCATCTGGAGTTCGATAGCCCCCCCAAGTGTGTGTGTGAGGGGGGGAGGTGTAATATTTTACATAGGTGTAAAGGAACAGGGGACTAACAAGAATAAGACCGGCTCAATGCCCACTTTTGTAATTTTTCTGAAACTAGTCCCAATGTTCCCTCTAATTATTTTGATCAATGTGCACCAACCACAAGTCTGCATGTACCATCATCTAAGCTGTGAGCAACAACATGATGTGACAAATCACAAAGAGAGTGATCAGAGCGAGTGAGCAACACACAAATGGTGGTTTAGGTGGTAGTTTCACCCACAGTCTGGCGTGAAATAATGTACAATTAGGACAAGCTAAACGTGATCTATTTTTGTAGACTGTGGCTTTGCACTCAGCGTACTTTCTTGTCTTTACTGCCATGTATTTTAAAATAATCTAAACATAATGATTTTAAGTGTTCTTAGTCGCCCAAATGCAATTTCTTTAACCCCACACGTCGTACCATTTGGCATCATTATGTCAATGGGGAATTTCATGGTAAACTGATGCTCCACTCCATGATGCATCTTATGCGCCATTCACATCCAAGGAGTGAATGGTACTGCTTTTCAGTGCTTGATTTTTTCCCTGGCTGCATTCATTTTGTGCTATGACTGATTGTTTTTACAATTCCTATGGTGGATGCTTCATTATCAGTACTATTAAATAGCTTTAAATATAAAAACAAGGGGAATTGCATTTAGTTGACAAAAAAACTTAAAAGAAAAAAATGAAAGTAGCGGTTGTGAAAGATTTTTCATGTGGAGAAATTGACTGATAGGGTAAATTTTACGTTTAGATGTGGTTATTTTTTATATTATTGCAGTGGTCAAGTTACGTCTTGTTTTAAGAACTGGAGTTAGGTTAGAAGACAACATGAAATGGATCAGTCTGTAGCCCTTACATTTCTGGCCTTAATGTGCACCCTGTGGCCCTTACACTTCTTGTGTTGAGGCATGCAGCAGGTGTTTTATAACTCCTGCTATGGCGTCCCACTGCTATATGGTGCCTGCACAGACCAGTGCCAAACAGGGACCATAAACTGGAACGGGTACTGGAAAAAAGTGGCCCACATATGAGAAAAAATGCCCCAAAATTCAAAATAAGAGAAAAAATAAAAGTGGCCCAGTTGGGCTGGAGAAAAGTGGACCACTTCAGGAGGCAAATAAAATTTGGGATGTGTCCTAATTGCCTGACTTGCTAGTCCACCCCTAGCATGGACAGGCTGTAGTATATTGAATTGCCCTGAGCCTTTCAGTAATTACACAACACCAGGCTTCATTCAGTCTTGGCAGGCTGAAGCAGTCACTTAACTGAAGAACTGAAAAACATTTACAATGTATTCTTACTAGCAAAGTTCTGAGCTCTGCTGCCATTGTTATGCGACTTTGCTTGTTGCATTTACAATGTATCCTTAACAGCAGAGCCCCAGAGCTCTGCCGTTAAGGATACATTGTAAATGCACTTGTGTTCTGCTGTTACCTGAGGGCTTCAGCTTGCCGAGGAAAGCAGGCAGTTCTGGGACACAGTTTAAACAGCAGTGGTGAAAATGAGCTTGCTGCCTCTCGTGTGCGCACTCTGTGGGCAGCCTGCGCGGCCAAATTCTGCGAGGTGCGTGTGCGCACATGCACGCACACTGCCGGGAACAGAGATCATCACATGTTATAACTTCATGGAACGTTAATGGCCTGAACACACATTCCAAATTGGGGCGGGTTGGTAGTTTTATGAGATACAACAAGGCAGATATATAGTGTTTGCAGGAGACACATTTAGTCTCTCCAGACTCTGCAAAGTTGTCTAGGTTCGGACAAGTTCTTGCTGTGGCTGGGAGTCCCTGTGGCTTATCTGCGGGAACTGCCATAATTACTACTCGCTCCGACATTACCCTTGTTCAGAAAAAGTCTGATGTTAGAGGGAGATGGGTTCTTGCACAGTTAAGGTTGGGACCAGTAGAGCTTATGATTATCTGTGTATATGCCCCTAACTGTGATGTTCTTTCTTTCTGGCCTGGCATTCAGCTGGCGCTGGGAGGATGGCAGGGCAATCTGTGTATGTGTGGTGATTATAACTGTGTTCTTGATCCTATTATGGATAAGTCTGGAAGTTCTGTTCAGCCTAAACCCCGATCAGTGGCACTCATTCAAGCTATAACCCAGTCTTTCTATTTGATTGATGTATAGCACGAGCTATATCCGAATGATAAATCCTATTCCTATTTTTCCGCGGCCCATAAAAGCTATGCTCGTTTGGACTATGTACTGATCTCTAATAATTTGATTCCAAATTCAAAGGCACAATACTTGGGGATCTCAATATCAGATCATTCTCCTCTTAATGTGAATATTCGACTTTCAGATATACAACAGGGCAATACTCACCCTAAAAGGTTTTGGCTGGACAGATCTCTCCTGCAAGATATGCAATTCAAACAACATATCCAGTCCTTGATTCAAGAATTCTTTGTCAATAACTCTGGCACTTCTAACTCTGCTACAGTTTGGGATGCCTTTAAGGCCACCCTTCGGGGATGGATAACTTCATTTTCAATAGCTCAATATTCCAAAAAAAAGCTTGAGTATTCCCAACTAATCCAAAGGTTGGCAAGAGCTGAATATCGGCATGCGCAGACTAAGGGCACCGACAACGTTGATAATAACAAGCTTTTAAGGGCTAAGGCAAGGCTAAATAGCTTTCACTTGGAGGAGGCAAGAGTTAATGCTATCAAACATAAAGTGTTAACTTTAGATAAGGGGTATTCTGGTGCTCGTTATCTTGCCTCTCTGATCAAGGAAAGAAAGGGGAGAGATGCTATCTCTGCTATTAGGAATGCTCAGGGTATTACGGTCTATGATGAACAGCAGATCTCTTGTTGTTTTCTAGACTATTACATGGAACTTTACACATCTTCGGACGATGTCAATCCTGATGAAATAGATGCATTTCTTTTTTTTTTTTAAAATTTTTCGATTGGCATCAATACAACAAAAAGTAAAGATACATTAAATACAAAGCATAAAAGAGAAATGGTTACTATTCAGTGTGCATAATCAGAGTTTTTACATAATCATAATTCCAAAAAAGACACCAGAGGACTCCATCTGTTATAAAACTTCTGATATAGTCCCTGTCTCTCCCATAAGGTTTTCTCAGTCCAATAATTGAACAGCAATATATTCCACCATTCCAGGTCATTGGGAGCCTGGGGATCTTTCCAGTGTTTTGCAATGCATATTCGAGCTATAATTATAGATCTAAATAAAAATGATTTATCAGCCCCAGGCATATTTAAATTCAAACCTGCAAAAACCACCGTCTGTACATCAAAAATAATATTTGATTCGATTATCAAACTAATCCGTTTTCCCACTTCATCCCAAAATTTTAGTAAGGGTGGACATGTAATAAACATGTGTATCTGATCCGCCCTGGGTTCCCCACACCGAGGACAGCTGGGTACCGAAGATATAGCCCATTTCGCTATTCGGGCAGGGGTATAGTACCAAAATTGAAGAAATTTAATTACATGCAATCTATGGTGTGAGGAGGTTAGCGCCGTTTTTGCAAATCGTAATTGCTTCTGAAGCCAGTACTCTACAGGTGGTTCTTCGCACTCCAGAAGCATTTCCCAGCGCTGTGTAATTTGTTCCATATCATGCGGATTGAACTGGAGTAGACACTGATAAAAATAGCCAAGGGACCCTCTTCCTGAAATATTTCTGCCCAGAACTGCATCCGCAAATATATATTCATCCTCCAAGTTTTGTATGTATAGCTGCAAATTTTGACGAAATTGAAAGTATTTAAATAGTGAGAATCTAGCTATTTGAAATTCCGTAATCAATTGCTCAAAAGATTTCAGAGTAGAGTCAATACATATTTGGGAGATCAATACCAGGCCTTGATTATCCCAATTTTGAGTGCCAATATCACTGGGGTCGGGGTTCAGAGCATTTAATTCAGAATATTTAGTTATTCTCGGGGTTTGTGTAAAATTTCTGATAGCGTCCCATTGACTAGAGTAAATAGATAAAGTCTGCAGTTTGATTTTTTTTGTGAACCTGGGGTCCCCAATTTTTCCCCTGAGCTCCCGTGGTATATAATCTCGGAGGATTTGACAAAATTCTAATGAACAGCCGGCGGGATTAAGTAGTTCCTTAATGCGGAACATCAATGCCGCCCAGTTGTAAAGTTTAAAGTCAGGGAGTGCGAGTCCTCCGCTTTCCCATGGTTGGGTAAGTTTAACTCTGCTCCTACGGCTGATAGTGTTTTTCCAGATAAAGCTATTAATGATACCATTTAGTTTATCCAATAATTTTTTCGAAAAAATAATGGGAATCGCTCTGTATAAATATAAAAATTTCGGGAAAATCGACATTTTGATAAGATTAACTCTGCCTATAATAGTAAGTGGTAATTTGTTCCATCTCTGACACAACACCTTAGTTTCGTCTATCAGGCGGTTAAGATTCTTAGCTATAGTAATTTGTAGCGTTCTATGGATGTCCACCCCCAAATAAGTAGAGTGTTGTCGATTCTCCAAAGGGTTATTATCGATATTCCAGCTCATCAGTTGGGTTTTATCCACATTTAATTTGTAGCCAGAATATTTTCCAAATTGTAAAGCTTGTTTTATTATTGCGGGAAGGGCTCTGCCTGGATCACTGGTAATAATCATTATATCGTCTGCATATAAAGTCAGGATTTCAACTGGTCTAGCTTGAATTATAAACGGTTTGATTTCAGGGTCTTTTTTCAAATAATTGCTAAAGGATTCTATGTATAGGGCGAATAGCAGAGGTGAGAGTGGGCATCCTTGGCGCGTGCCCCTGCCTACCTTAAAGCGTGTTGTATTTCTATTATTGATGACTAGGTAAGCCAAAGGGGATTCATATAGAGCCTTTATGGCTTTAATAAAGCTAAACGGGAAATTCATAATTTTTAATGTGGACCAAAGAAAATCCCACTCTACCACATCGAAAGCCTTCTGAGCATCTAAAAATATTAGCGCTAGTGGTAGGTGATTAGTATATGCGATATCGCTTACTGTGATAGCCATATTTGTGTGAGTGGTGGTACTCTTTCCGGGAATAAAGCCATGTTGTGTATCTGCAATCAGATAATTAATGGGTAGTACCAGACGGGAGGCTAACAGTTTGGAATATATCTTGCTGTCTGTATTTAATAGTGTAATTGGGCGGTAAGAGCCGCAATCTAATTTATCCTTCCCTTTTTTTAAAAATGTAACAATCCTAGATATATGCCATGAATCAGGAATTATCCCTGAGTTGAAAATTTCGGTAAATAATCGTATAAACATTTCAGAAAGTTCGGGGAAAAAAATCTGATATACTTCCACCGGTATCATATCGTCCCCTGGAGCTTTCCCCTTGGCAAGCCCTTTAATTGCTTGCTGTATTTCCAATCTGGTTATGGGTTCACTCAAAACAGCTTGATCTGAGACTGATACCTGTGGCAAATTTCCCACTCGCAAGTAGTCTAGGCATTGTTCCATATTGGTTGTAGAGGTATTTGTGTATAAAGAAGAGTAAAATTGGCAAAACGTACGAGCAATATCATCTTGTCCATTGCAGATGTTACCACTAGTATCCTTTATTTGCTCAATTTTACTTTGCACAAATCTGTCTTTGGCTAATAGGGCAAGAGCTCTACCAATTTTATTAGATTTTTCAAGCTGCTGAGTTTGATATCCCTTAAGAGTATTTTCAAATTCCTCATCTAAAAAAGTAGAAAGTTTACCGCGTGCTAGAGTCAGATTGCGCCAGTGCATTTCCCTGAGATCTGGATCTCCCATATTTCCCAGGTGTTGATCCTCACTATTTCTAATATCATCTAGCATATTTTGAATATTTTTTTGTTTCTGTTTATATTTCTTAATCACAAAAGAGGTGACCCAGCCGCGGAATGATGCCTTCCATGCATCCCAAATATTAAATATAGAGCTGGAATCTTGATTGTTTAACCAATATTCATTTATCAAATTACGAGTCTCATCTAAAAAATCAATTTGTTCTAGTAGCTGTTTATCAAAAGACCAGTTCCGTGGTATACGCGGACTTGCCTGAGTGGTTTCGAGTTTTAGCAAAACCGGAGAGTGATCAGATATCATGATACCCATGTATTGAGATTGACAATATGAGATAATTCTTTTAGATATCAATACCAAATCAATACGACAGTATAATGAATGTGGGTGTGAAAAAAAAGAAAAAATGGGTGTTGTAGGATTGTGATAGCGCCAGGTATCCCCTAATTCACAGGTACCTAATAAATCAATAAAAGCCTTGTGCATTTTTGGCTTAGTTACTCTACTAGTGGGGATAGATTTGTCAAGTCTGGGGTCCAGGATGAGATTAAAATCTCCCATCATAATAATATCACCCAAATTTCCACTGCATTCTATCTCTACGCTTTGGATGGTATTTGTTGAGTCTGTGTTTTCAGCATAAATTGAGAAAACTGTATATTTTTCCCCACGATATCCTATCTCAACTTTCACCCATCTGCCATCTCTACTGGCCTTGTGCTTCAGTACCTTAATCTCTGAATTATTAATAAGGATAACAACTCCCCGAATTTTACTTTCAGCAGAGCTAAAATAGCAAGCTTGATATCTCCAGTTACGAATATATTTATGGTCCTCAGCAATCAAGTGTGTTTCTTGAAGACAATACACATCTGCTTTAAAAGTTTCGAGTAGTCCCTTAATGCGACCCCGCTTCTTTTTACAATTTAAACCGTTGACATTCCAGCCTATAAATTTCAATGCCATTTAAACCGTGTGAAGTGCAAAAAACAGCATGAAGTAGCATCCAAAATCTTCCCGAATGTGTCAAAAAAAATAGTAACCATACATTCATATGAAAAATGCTTTCCTGAGTCAAACGTATTGATGCCAAAATTCACCCCCCCCTCCCCCACCCCCTCCCAAGACCATCCCCATCCCATGAGGGGCGATGCCCCTCTCTCCTTCCCCCCCGTCGTCCGATGGGCGACGGTTGGAGGCCCGAGGACAGCATCCTGCCCGCTTCCCCCCACACAGATTTATCAAAAAAAAGCAGAGTATATAAGGGGGGGAATAGTAATTACATCTTACAGGTTATTATACTCTAGTTACATCCTTTTCTTAACTTAATTAATTTCTCAGGTTAATTTTGGTTTGCCTGCAGCCTTAAATTTCTCCAGTAGTGCTCTAGCTGCGCGGGGAGTTTGCAACACCCAGGATTCATCCTTCTGTTTGACTTTTAGGCTAACATTACGTGCAAGCCAGATATCATCAACCCCCACAGCCTTGAACTCTGGGATTAATTGCTTTAGCTCCCATCTCCGTGCTGAGGTTTTAGGGCTCTCATGAGCCAGGAGATAGAATTTAAAGTCTTCACACCCAAAATCTGCCCGTGATTTAGAGAAAGCCATTAGTTTGTCCCTGATAAAAGCATTTTTGAAGCTTATCAGGATAGGTCGGGGTGACTCTCGTTTAGGATCAATCTGTCGAGGGTTCCTATGAACTCTCTGAATATCCTGGCAAATGTCTGATTCTGCGTCTATTTTTAGAGAGGAGGTTGTTAGCAGTTTAATGATGGACTCTCTGTCCAAGTTCTCTCCTTCCCACTTCTCTGGAATTCCCATGATTTTCACATTTAGCCGTCGCGCCTGAGTCTCCAACCGTTCCATTTCTAATTCCATTTGGTCCAATCTAGATTGAGCATTAACAAAGTCTCCTTCCTTGTCAAGGCGTGTTTCCAATAGATTTAGCCGGGTTTCATGATCGTTCAGGCGCTCATCTATTCCGTTTAGTGCAGTTTCTATATTCCTAGTGGTTTCTTGGAGTCCTGAGAACCTTTCAAGTACTGCATTATGTTTAGCATCAATTGATTCTGTAATGGATGTCTGCAGATGCTTAATGGAGGCCAAGATAGATGACTCATATTCTGCATCTTTGCTGGTGTTTACAGTGTTTTTCCTTGGCCACTTTTTGCCTCCCCTCCCTTGCCTACATAGTTCTTCAAACATATCTATAGAGTTATTTTCGGATTCTTCCTCCGAGCTATCCGGCAATGCGGAGATAGATTTTTGTGAGAGGGAAGAAAACTGATTCATAAAAGAACAGGTGGAGCCATTCTCTTTCACACAGCAGTTCTTAAATTTCTTTTTAGAGAGTCTTGGGGAATTTTGTCGCTTACCAGGTTTCTTAGACTTTGAGTAATGTTCCTGCTTCTTTCCCCCTGAGTGGGAGAATTGGGTAGTAAAGTCCGGCCATTCTCCAGCGGCAAGCCCCAGGGCTGTAGTTGCAGGCGTCGCGCCTGCAGGGGGGGAGGGGACTTGGTTGTGGTTGTTCTGAGCCCTTTTCTCCCTGGCCCCGCCCCCTGGCTCTGATTCGCCTTCTCCTACTGCTGCATCCTGATTGGACTTGCTGGCCAGGTCTCCCTCTAAGCCTGCATCAGCTGTTGAGACGTCCAGCGCTGTCTCTGCTGTCGTAGCTGCCGGCGGGGGTAATTCCATATCGGCTGACGCCAGCGCTGCAGAATCCTGTATCGGGAGCAAGAGGCCGTTCTCCCGGGGCGCCGGCTCGGCCTCGATCTGCAGCCTTGGTACAGACTCCGTATGAGTAGGAGGATTAGTCACCCCTACCGCCGCGTCCGGCGAAGGGGCCTGTCGCAAATCCGAGTTGTTCAATGGTGCAAGCTCCACCCCGATACTGGCTGTCTCGCCCTGCTCTGCCAGCGCTGGGGGACCTGCCGCCGCAGGGGACACGTTCGAAGAAGCCTGGTCTGTACTTTTCCCTTGCATCCGGTCCAGTATATTTTTTACTTTGCCAGGGCGTTCTTCACAGGTTGAGTTTATCTTGGGCG
>JAVSBX010429678.1:0-12937 GCA_033119125.1 Desmognathus anicetus
TAAAAGTGTTATATAGTGTTAAGAAAGCGTTTTACCTGTTTGTATGGTGCGTGTAACAGAACGAGCGCCTGCTCGTGTGACGGCGGTCGGAGTGCCGCGTTGAGTGCGGGTCTTGTCCTCCGGTCCCGACGTCGGCTCGGGGGCGGGGGGAGGAATCCCGTTTTCGGGGCCCTCGGTTTGCGCGCTGCAAGCGCGGTGCGTGTCGCACTCGGCCTCTGTGGAGAAGGGGGCCGGGCGAACGAACAGGAGACGCCTCCCCTGTGGGGGAGAGGGCGTAGGCATTGTGGCTGAGAGACGCGAGCGGGCAGTGTGCGTGTGCCGCTCGCGTCTCTATTGTGGTAACCAAAGGGCGGTTTCTCTCATGAGAATCCTTATCTCATGAGAGAAAGCCCTGAGGAGCCGCGTTTTTCAACAACTGCCAGTGGATATAATATAATTGAGGGCCAGTGGGCATAAGAGGCCCTTTTTTAGTGATAGTTAGCTGAAATTTCACAGGAGTTAGTCAGGTGAGAGTATTTGTTGGGATAAAATCAAAGTTAATTCCAATTAGTTAGTAATATTTAAATTAAAATGCCTCTGTCAGAGTCTGAGGAATATGCTACGTATGCTGAAGATGACTATTTGTCAGACACCAATAATTATGGTGATTCTCAGGAAAGAGAATATTATGAATCAAGCTTCAAAAAGGGTTTTAGGAGATTCACTTCTAAAAACTGTGTCAGAGGCGGTGGCTCCGCTTCACTCATCCATTTCTAAAATACAGAAAACGATAGCCAAACAAAAAATGCAATTTAAAACTGTTGCAAAAAAGCCACGCAAAAAAGAAGACACTGTCAAGTGTCTCAAGAGTCGAAGGGCATTAAAGATAAAAAAGAGGACTCCTCTTTAAAAGAAAAAATGAAAGCTTGTTTTGTGGAGGAAACATTTAACGCAAAAGATGCTTTTGCTAAGAAAAATAGTGCTCATAAAAGCACGGTGGTGAATGACACTACCACTGACACCGCCTCTTCATCTTCCTCATCAGATTCTGATAATGAGGAGACCAAACCTAAAAGAAGGAAGAGGGTGGTTGATGATTATAAGAAAAATGTCGACAAAGACATGAGTAAGATTGTGGATGAAGATATGTTCGTGCCAGAGAACATGCGGCATCCAAAATCGAACGAATGGTACCCAGAGGACAAAGTTTTGTCATACTTGGTGGAAAGAATGAGGAAACCTCTAGAAAAGGAGGTAAGGGCCAAGATGAGGTCTGAGTGCCCCAGACCATTTTCGGAAGAAAAAACCTTCGACACTCCGGAAATAGATAACAAGGTCATGACTTTTGCGGGCAGGTATGCCAGAGACATGAAAAGAGGAATTGATAGATCCTGGAGAGGTTGCCAGGATAGAGTTTTAGATGTTGTTGGCCCGCTGGCAAAAATTCTAGACATGGCTGAGGCGGCAAAGGAAACAGGGGAACCAATTGACCCTACTATTTTAAAAGGATGGGCACAAAGGGCAATTTGTTTTTTAGGAAATGCGAATTGTTCTTTATCTACGGAGAGACGCAGATCAGTGCTTATGAAAATAAGTCCAAAGTTGACCGAGCTTGCAACCAGTGAACCAGGACCTTCGGCAAAAGGGTTTTTATTTGGGGAAGAGTTCATAAAGGAGATGGCGAAATATGTCAACACTTTCCAATCTATGGAAAAATCTAAGACTTCCATCCAAAGAATCCTGTCCAGTAAGGTTTTCGACAGGGCCGGGCGAGGCAGGGGACGCTCGCCCGGCCGCTACAATTTCCAAAGTTCCTGTGGATTTACAAATTCAAGGGGATCCTATCAGTCTGGATCACAGTCTAATTATCAAGCCTCACCATTCTACCCAACTAGAGCCAGATCTCAAAGAGGACGCAGAGGATTCAACAAGGCTATTGAACCCGCCAGTGGTGAGTATGACTGTGGTTCAACCATTTATAACAGGGGGAAGACTAACATTTTTTCTTCAACAGTGGTTACAGATTTCAAAAGACCCTTGGATACATCAAGTATGTCAGGGCATGAGGCTGGAATTCTTAATTCCAATTCAAAACCGGGTTCCCCCTCCATTAGTTTTTTCACAAATGGATCAGAAATTGATTCATACAGAGTTGTTAGAACTAAAAGAAAAGGCGGCGATAATTCCGGCGTCCTCACAGAACGACGGATTTGTCAGCAATCTTTTCTTGGTGACAAACAGAAGGTTCGTCCGGTAATAAATTTAAAGGATCTGAACCAGTACATAGTTTATCACCATTTCAAGATGGAGGGAATCCATCTTCTAAGGGATCTCCTTCTTCCAAACGATTTTTTGGTACGGCTGGATTTGAAGGATGCCTACTTGGTAGTGCCGATACATCCTTCTCATCAGAAATATCTCAGATTCAGGTGGAACACGGAGATTTGGCGGTTCCAATGTCTCCCTTTCGGGCTGTCGTCAGCTCCTTGGGCTTTTACAAAACTTTTAAAGCCAGTCGTCGGCGTCTTGCGCGCACAAGGCATACGATTGATTATTTACATAGACAACATATTGTTGATGGCATCGTCAGAGGAAGAAATCCGTCAACAAACAACAATAACAATCGATCTGTTGAACAATCTCGGATTTCTGATAAATCACGCAAAGTCTCATTTAGTTCCTACACAGCGTCTTCAGTTTCTGGGTTTCATGATAGACACACAGAAGCAATTATTAGAGCTACCTCTTCAGAAGATAAACAATATTCGGAAGGAGATTCAATGGTCTTTAAGGAAGGAGTGGATATCGATTCGTCAAGTAGCAAGGATTGTGGGCCTTCTATCCTCCTCGATTCAGGCCATCTTTCCAGCTCCACTCTACTACAGAGCTCTTCAAAGAATAAAGATTCAAGCTCTGCAAAATGGCCTATCGTACCATCACAAGATTCAGCTAGACGACGAATCAAGAATGGAGTTGAGTTGGTGGCTGCAGCACGTTCAGGCATGGAACGGAAAGGCTATATTCAGTTCGGCTCCGGATTTAATCATAGTCAGATGCCAGCAAATCTGGTTGGGGAGCCCGTTGCGGGGAAACAGCGACGGGAGGCGTTTGGTCGCATCAAGAATCGAATCTGCACATCAATTGCTTGGAACTTTTGGCAGGATCATTCGCGATAAAATCTTTGGCCAAGAACCGTATCCAATGTTGTATCCTTTTAAAGATGGACAACATTTCTGCAGTCCGATACATAAATCGATTAGGAGGAACACACTCAAAGGCTCTAGCAGATCTTTCAAGAGACCTATGGCAATTCTGCCTGGATCACGAGATAATGATAAAGTCTCAGTATATTCCGGGTATTTTGAACACGACAGCGGATTGGTGGTCTCGCAACCATCTGGATTACAGCGATTGGAGGTTGGACCCAGCGTGCTTTCAGGAATTAATACGAATATGGGGTCCTTTATACATAGACCTTTTTGCATCCAGGCTGAACAGGCAGCTGGAGACATTCTTCAGTTGGCATCCGGATCCGGAAGCTCAGGCATCGGATGCTTTCCTACAAGATTGGGGAATTCAATGGAATTATGCATTTCCCCCATTTGTAATGATTCCTCGAGTATTGGCAACAATTCGGAGGACCCAGGCGAGGGTTGTTCTTATAACACCGTTCTGGACATCCCAGCCTTGGATTCCAGTAGCTCTGGAACTTTCCTCGGATTCACCGATTCTTCTTCCGCACAGGAACAATATTCTTCTGAATCCTCAAGGCTTATCTCACCCTCTGGTTCTATCTCAGTCTCTTCGACTGCTAGCATGGAGACTATCGGGATTCTCAGAGGAGTGTTGTCACTATCGGAGCAATCTAAATCATTCATTAATAAATCCTGGTCCCCAGGAACAAGAAAAGTTTATTCAAATGCCTGGAAACAATGGAATAATTGGTGTGTGGAGAAACACAAAGATCCCACTCATACAGATGTCTCTTCTATTCTGAACTTTTTGGCAGAAAGAGCATCGACAGGATATAAATACCGATCAATCAATGTTTTCAGATCGGCAATTTCGGCAGGGCATAGTTTTGTGAATAAATTGCTGGTAGGAGAACATCCATTAGTGTGTAGGTTGATGAAAAGGATCAGAAATTCCTTTCCTCCTACTCCCAAATATAAATTCTTCTGGGATGTTATGTGATGTTGAAATGTTTCTTGGAATGGCCGGAAAATGATTTGTTAACTACTAAACAGTTGTCAGCGAAATTGGCAGCTCTTTTATGTCTAGTCTCATGTAAAAGAGTTTCAGATGTGAAAGCTTTGGAGGTTTCAGGCAAGACATTTTTACCGGATGGAATTTTATTTACTATAAGAAGACGTACAAAAACTAAGTTGGACACTGTGTTCTATCCTTCGTTTGATAATCATCCGAAACTTTGTGTGGTTAAGTGTATTGCAATTTATATTCAAAGAACTCTTCCTTACAGAAAGGATGATCAGTTGATTTTGTCTATTCGCAAGCCATTTAGACCTGCATCGGCACCCACTATGGCGAGATGGATACGATGGATTCTACATTTAACGGGAATTGATACCTCAAGATTTGGGGCTCACTCATTCAGGGGTGCTATGGCGTCAAAGCAACATCAAATAGGTGTTTCATTGGCAGATATAATCAGCTGTGCAGACTGGACTTCAGATTCAACGTTTAAGCAATTCTATTGCAAACCAATAGATCATGCTTCTTCAGCAGTTATAGAAAGGCTTTAAACATGCATAATATGAGCCTCCGTGCCCTTGCCATAAAATGATGATTTTATATACATTCGTATCAATAAAATCAAGATTTTATTAAAGGAGGCACGGAGGCGAGTATTATCCCCCCCTAATCAATGTTTCACTAGTTGTAATGAAAAAATTGAGCTATTTCAATAAATAAAGGAATTATTACAAAATGAAGTCTATGATTGATTTGTAATGTATTATAATGGTATAAAAGTAAATGTTTACATAAATACTATGTTTTCATTTTATGTGCAAATAATTCCCACCCTCACGATTATAAATTTCCTTTTCTCTCTAGGACAAGATCAAAAATAATGCCAGTGGATGGGCTTCTCAAGGAGTGATGGCTTTGGTTTCCATTTCCTCGTTTTTCATGATTTGGTTGTATTCATCGAACTTACAGGATCTCATTTGAGCGCAAGAAAGAGGAGGATTGGGACTGGTTCTAGAGCTTTCTAAAGACTGTTGCATTGTGATTGGTGGAGAAAAGAGTGATTATTCCCAAGGTTTCTGGGAATTGTAGTTTTACTGTAATGTTATTTTTCTGCTGTGGTGGCATTAAAGTAAAGTTAATGCATAATATGAGCCTCCGTGCCCTTGCCATAAAATCTGTGCAGTAGTTTTAGATAAAATTACATTTGACTGAAAGCGTGTCTCCAAAATACAGATATCTACCTTGCCTTTGCGGTTGGCAAAATAGAAAAATACATGAGCCGCCATATTGGTTTCAGGTTTGTCAACCATTCAAGTTCCCATGCCTAACTAAAGAAAACATTCACAAAAGTAAAAAGAAAGTTGATATTTTACAAGAATCGAACATACACATTTTTTTCAGCCACTTTTCTTTGTTCCAGGTCCTGAACCAGCAAAATTGAGCGAGTCTAGAAAGGTCCAAACTCAGTGAAAACAGCAAACTTTGGGAAAAAAACCAGCATGTATAATGGAAGGGGAAAATAATCACAGCATCAGAATTTTGATTTGATGTTTAATTACTGAGCTTGGAGAACTTAGTCCACTGTACCGCAATCTCATAAAAAATGGACGCCAGTCCCGGAACCATGACAATAACAAATTTAAAAAAAAAAAAAAAAAAAATGTTCTAAGAAGATTTTGCACATATATATGAAGAGGGTAGATGGTTCTGAATGCAGATGTATAAGTAAAATTTTTACATGTTCACTTGCACGACCAGATAGTCTCAAACCCAGGTCGGAGTCTAATGAGTTACAAAATGACGATGATTTGGGATAGAGTGCCATACACATAATAGGGCAACAAAATAGCCGCCGATTTGGGAACCCATTGATTAGTAATGTGTAAAGAAATTGCATGTTTCCGGCATGAGAACCAGCTGACCACTCAAAATGTGAAACTTCTGGTCCCCGAACCGGAGCGCACACGTACCAATACGCAACATCTCGTAATTTGTCATTTCCGATCCGGGAACCGCCCATCGTGTAAGTTAATGACCGACTTCTGAAAAAAAAAACCCACATCTTTACTCGTAGATCAAAGGTGCAACAAAATACTGGATTTTTTGGGTGTTTTTTTGCATTTTAACTGTATTATTTAATTATATTTTATTTATATTGAAACTCAGCAGCGTTAGCTGCTGTGGTTAAATAGAAGAATATTAGGGACTACAGTGGTGTCAGCCGCTGTGCTTACGTACAGCAGTGTTAGTTGGTGCATTTAAATAAACCCGCATTAGCCGCTCTTTTTAAATAGAATAGTTGTAGTGGTATATTTATTTCTGGTGTTTTGTAGCATTATATCTTTGGCAGAGGAAAAGTGTGGCGTCTGGTTTCATCTTTTCTAGTGCATTCAAACCAAAGGTTTTTTTCCTGCACTTTATATTGTTAACCCCTTTTTCTTGGATATAGACGCAAGTAGTCCCTGGGGTTGTGTATAGTTTTTTTTCTTACCCAGAAATACTTGAATTTTATTTCCATCTCGACTGCAGACTATGTTATATTAATGGTACCATTGAAACCCATTATTTGAGGCACCAGGATCATTAATGTGAGTTAAAACTGCAAAAAAACCCCACCTTTTATCGTTTTATTACCCTGAGCAATGATCAGTATCTGGTATTTGACCGATTAATGTTTTGTGAGAGTTAAAAGAGCACATATGAACCAAGACATGTCCACATAAGGTATCAAAAGAGGATTGGTGGTGGGTGGCGAGAAATCAGTGTAATTACAACGCTTATTGTGCGTTCTGAAGATTGCAAATGATAATTTTAAATGATGGTTCTTACCTGTATGTGGTTCAAGCAAAGATAATTGTATTCACTTGACATGATGCGCATTGTCCTCGCTTAGCTTGGAGGCTTCATGGTTCCATACTTGTTCTATCTTCATCGGCTGCTGGCACCCCACCTGACCCATTATCATGGACTTGCAAAATTGTCAGTTGCCACGGGGAGTCTGTTATGGCATTATGATACGGACGAAAACGGTCGATTTGGCTGGAATGGTGACCCCTCTCTCCGCCGTATTATGGAGGAATAATAAATCATTTTGCACCTATATTCTGGTTGTGACTCTTGTAGAGGAGGTGCGGGAGTGGATAAGTGTGTTCCAGTGCTTTCTCGTGTCTCAGACGAGACCTGGTTTAGAATTTATGAAACCCGTTATTTTCCCAGCCTTGGGATTGGTTAAAACCCAGTCACATGGCAGAATACAATTTCCAATATGCACTATTTGTTTGGTGCATATTTTCCACAATATGTCATGACAGACAGCTCTCACATCCAATCAGCTGTAAAGGACGGGACTATAACCATCAAGCAGCCAATAAGATGAAGCAATGGGCATAGGAAGAAACAGAGGTCAAACTTTGCAATACAAAGCAATGGACATTTCGCTGCATTACACACAATACTACACAGGAAAAAAAAGGAAATTGTGGAGTTTCATAAATGAAATTGTGCCTGCAATTTCTGTGTATATGTGATGTTATTGAATCCCTCGGGAGAGCAGTCCTTCCTCCAACAATGTTATAACCCTCAGCCTGCGGCCTTTGCTTAGATCATTACTGTCAAGAATATTTACCTCCCTCGGGGTACAAAATAGCCCATATACACCAACTGCAGGCACAATTATATAAATGAATTATATATTCATGAAACCCCTGTCACTTTTCAAGGCCTGTGATTGGTTAAAGCTCAGTGACATGGTGTGGTACATTTTCGAATGTACCACACCTAGCTGTGGTACATTTTCCATCTTAAAGATTGACATCTCGCCCATCCAATCAGCTGCCATGGACAGACTAAAATCACCAACTTAGCCAATTAGGTGAAGCAATGGACACCAACCATTGTTTATGGTGTTTTGCACTCATCTAATATTCTGCAATAGAAAAGCCATGGACATTTCACTTCATGCATTACATGCAATACTCATAAAATTGAAGTTGTGGGGTTTCATAAATGAAATATTGTCTGCACTTTGTGTACATGGGAAATTATTAAGCCACTCGGGAGCTCAATCTCCTCTCCAACAATATAGACCTCGGCATGCAGCCTCGGGTTATATCATTGTTTGGAACAGTGAGCTCCCCAGTGCAATAATTTCCAATGTAAACCTGAACTGCAGTCAATACTACATATATTTATTTATTTATTTATTAAAACTGTTTTGTACTGCGGTTCATGCCGTAGCTTCGAATCGCACAGACAAAATGACACATCAAACAACAACATTAAAAACATAAAAACATTAAAAAGATCATCAACCTAAGGGAAAAAGATAGAGCTCATACATTCAAGGGAAAAAATTCCACATAATCAAACTGGGCGAGGTCTGTAGGTGCCTCCAGGGGAGGTATTCAATCGTTTTGACCTAAGGGCCTGTCTTATGAGAACAGGGTTGTTCCGTGATGGAAGCGGAGGAGAGTACAAACCCGTTGGCAGAAAACGGTGTGTCGGGCCCACCGCCCTAGTTACTGTGTGGGACAGAAGCGGGTCTGCAGGGAGAAAGGTAGTAATGGTCCCTGACACAACCCCAGCAAGGGAGGAGGAAGAAGCCTGAGTCGACTGAACTTGAGCCGACAAAAGTCGCCTTGGCTGGGGAGGAGTGTTCAAAGTACCTGAGGTGGTCAGGGCACGGGTGGCAAAAGGGAGCTGAGCTGGTTGGGCTTGAGTGGACCGGGGAGGACACTTTTCAGACAAGAGAGTTGCAGGTTTAGGAACATGAATGTCAGAGGTGGCCTCGTCTTGTTGAGACAAGAGATGGGATTTTAAGGCTGACCGAAAGCTTGGCCAGACCTCAAGTGACCTTAGGGAAAGAGGTAGAGTGTTCCAACATTTTGCCCCCGCCACGGCCAAGGATCTGCCCCCCATCCTGGATTTCATACATCTGGGAGGGTGGGAGCGGTGGCCGTAGTGGGGACGATGGTATCGAGTGGAAAACGGGGTTTTAAACCAATGGCTTTGATAGGTTGGGCCTTGCTTATGTTTGGCTTTCCACAAGATATGACAGGTTTTTTCTTTTATTAAATTGGAAATGGAGAGCCAGCCTAGTTTTTGCCTCCAAGGTGTAATTGAGGATTTGAAGTTCAAAGAAAAAATAAGGCGAATAGCCCTATTCTGAACCTTTTGAATGACCTGGACAGTTTTTTTAGAAGCACCCAAGAGGTGTGTCAATCCGAAGCGTAGTCGGGATCCTACAGTGGCCTGATAGAGAATCTTCTTTTGCCCGAGATCTAATATGGGGAACAGGCGAGCAAGGATATTAAGATGGTGGTGGCAGTTCTTGACGATCTTGCTGGCTTGCGCCTCCCCACTCAGTTTGTGGCTGAATTCTACCCCCAGATTCCTGACTTGAGGGACAGGATCAGGGACAGTGCCCCAGGAGGGTGGCCAGGGGATGCTAGTGCTAGCACCCCGACGATGGGAACCCGCGACCAGAAGTTCGGTCTTGTCGGGGTTCAGGCACAATTTATTGAGCCGCATCCACTCCTGGAGCAAAATCAAGCATGGAACAAGTTTGTCCCTGTCCTGGCTGGACTCATGGAGGTCCACTAGGATCTGGGTGTCATCCGCGAACATCTGAAAGCGCAGGCCACAGGACTCTAACACTCCGGCGAGAGGACGCAGGTAAATGTTGAAAAGTAGGGGGGACAGGGAAGAACCCTGGGGAACCCCCCATGGGACTGGAGCCCTCCCCGACAAATGGCCATGCCATTTTACCAGCTGGCAGCGGTTGGTCAGGAAAGACTCCAGCCACATGAGGGCAGTACCCCCCACACCTGCTACGTGCGCCAATCGCCGGAGGAGAATCCCGTGGTCCACGGTATCAAATGCCGCGGAGAGATCGAGCAGAATCAGCAAGGAAGAGTGATTAGAATCTGCCAACCACAACATCTCTTCACGAATATCCAAAGTGGCCAGCTCTGTTCCCCGTGCGGGTCTGAAGCCTGATTGTCGATCGTGAAGAATATTGTTTGTCTCTACGTGGTTACCCAGCTGAGTACAAACAATGGTTTCTGCGATTCTTGGTAGAAGGCACAACTGGGAGATGGGCCGGAGGTTTTTGGGGTTGGAAATATCGGCACCTTCTTTCTTTAGCAAAGGAGTTATAACTCCCACTTTCCAGGAATCTGGAATATCTCCGGTACGGAGACTGGTATTGATAATGTTGGTGATGTCTCGAACCAGGTCATTGGCCAGGGTTTTAACAATGGAGGTGGGAAGGGGGTCAAGGATAGAGGATGCTGGGCCCAGGCCTAGGAGTATTTCTTTTACTTGGGCTTCAGTAACTGGTTGAAAACAAGAAAAACTTAATGGGGTTGGATCAGGAGGGGTAGGGGTAGATGTGAAAACAGAATTTAGAAGATCCGGGGGAAGGATTTTAAGATCAGGACTGGGTAATGAATTGTCAATGCTCTGTCTCAAATCCGCGACTTTTGTTGAAAAGTACGTAGCTGTCTGCTGACAGAATACTTCAGGAGTGATAGGGCCTAGGTCAGGTGAAGGAATGGGAGGGGACAGTGCCTTAGTTATGGAGAAAAGGGCTCTTGTGCTGTTTGAAGCAGATTTGATCTGTGTTTGGATGAAATTGGCTTTACTTTTTTTGATAGCAAGTTTATAGATTTGCTGGAAACGTTGGTAAATGTGAAGATCTGTATTGGATTGGGTTTTTGACCATTTCCTATACAGGCTCCTACTTTTGCTACGAAGGGCACGAATATCATTGGAAAACCATCTATTCTTGAGATGCACAGGTGGGCGTTTTCGAATAAGACGGGGTGGGCAGTGAATGTCACGAGCCAAGCTAAGCTTTGCGAAGAAAATGGCATCTTGGGATGTAGCAGATAGGGCCGTATTGGCACAGGGAACCCAGCAATGTCGAAAGGCAGCTGGAGTGAGTTTTTTAAAATCACGCCTTAAAATACGGGGCAGGGCCTGAGCAGAGGTGGGGGAGGGTTTAGAGACAATAGCACGTTTGTAATTAAAAAACAAGACTAATAAATGGTGATCTGACCAGGGTAAGGGGCATGTGAAATGTGAATCGGAACTCAATTTGTGATAACAGATAATGTCAAGTTGGTTGCCCAAACGGTGGGTGGGCTCAGAGAAGGGTAAACAGCACTCCAAGTTATCCAATAGGCCAAGAAATTTTTGGGTAGTTGAGTCAGTTTTGTCGTTGATGTGGA
Organism: Desmognathus anicetus; assembly: GCA_033119125.1. Lineage (NCBI taxonomy): Eukaryota > Metazoa > Chordata > Amphibia > Caudata > Plethodontidae > Desmognathus > Desmognathus anicetus. Next base: position 11,424 of record JAVSBX010429678.1, read on the forward strand.
TGTTAACATCGCCACATAAGATGAGGTGGGCGGAATTGGAATGAAGATCCTCGAGAATGCTTTGAAGCTCATCTATGAACTTTTTATTGTCGGCTGGAGGGTGGTAGATACAGAAAATAGTAATAGCAGCTCCACCGGGAGCACCTCCTCTTACTAGCAAATATTCGAACGTAGTGGGGGCAGAGGGAAGCTGCATAGGTTTGAAAGAGAAAGCATCTTGGAAAATGAGGGCAACGCCCCCTCCGCTTGTGTTGGTGCGACAGGATGACAAGATATGGTAATTAGCGGGAAGTAAATCAATAATGACCGGGTCATCGTTCGTGGTAAACCAGGTTTCCGTTATGGCAAGGAAAGTTGGTTGGTAAGTGTCCAGGAGATCAAATATCTCTTCAGAATGCCCGACTGCTGATCTGGCATTTACAAGAACCATAGAAACATCATGGTTAGGTGCCGATTTAAAGGCTAGATCCAGGTCAGCAAGCTGTGGACTACATATGGAATCCATGTGGGTGGGAGGAAGGATAGGAGCAGTGGTGGAATTAACAGAATCATAACACATCGAATTGTCAACGTTCTGGGCGGATAGCGCCAATGCTATAGGTTGAGAAATAGTTCTTGCTGAGGACAGTTCTGAAATTGAGCTACAAGGGGCAGGCCCCTGAGCCAGATATAAATGCACAGAATTTTCGGCACTCTGAGTTGAGGAATAGGAGGTAGGGTTGGAACAGCCTGGGAGTACACACTGCAGGGCATTAGGTGGAAGGGTAAGCCCGGCAGGGCTCTTACCTGTCCTGGATTGTCCAGGACCCGGACAGGCCCTGACAGGCGGTGTCCTTAGCCGCAGTCCTTTGCCAGCCGTCTTCGCCTGCCGGCTTGGAGCAGGGTCCGATGTTAAATTGATGGTGTTGGTGGGCGTGGCCACCGATGCTGGAGCCACTGCAATGCTGGTCCCAGGACTGGTGGCGGCCATCTTGTGTGAGGCCGTCCTGCTTCTCTCCTTAGCTCAACTGGCTTCTGTTGGTTTTAATCCTTTATTGACTGTGTCATCTGTAGTGAGTCTGCTGTGGACTCAGCAACTATGTCAGCTCCAACTGCAACCAGTACTTCAAATAGTGCTCAGGAAATTCTTTCCCCGGACTTATCGGCCTAAGAACAGCTCTCTTCCATCCTTTGCTAGAGACCTCGGCTCAGGTACAATTCTGTCACTTCTGTAAGGTTCTAAATAAATATGGTTAATTAATGCACTGTCTACCACCATGATTTGATAGAATTCCAGCCTACTTTGACTAAAAGTTGGTTAGACTGGGCCATTCCACTCTTCCACAGGACCTGGTCCCCATTGGTTACTCCTTCATCTCCAAACCGAGACAGGGGCAAACAGGAGAGGGGTGGAGAAATCATCAAGTTCACTTGCTTTCCATCAGAACTTTCCATAGACAATGATGACTTCAGAACATTGTTATTCTTTTTTACGCTTGCAGAGTCAGAAGATACTATTTCTAAACTATTTTAAA
>JAVSBX010430780.1:0-21303 GCA_033119125.1 Desmognathus anicetus
GAAACAGAAAGAGTCCCCAACAGGATCGAAATAGATGGCAGACGAAGACTCTCTTCTGAAAACAGAACTAGTATCATTATTTAAGGACTTTCAATTAGACTTAAAAAACATGTTGAAAGAAGAAATGACATTGATGCGAGAAGAATTCCAAAAACAAATGGACTCCATGGGGCTCGCCCTGCAACAAGTAGAAGAATGCACGCAAACGTGCGAAACAGCCATCCAAGCCTTGACAGACACTCTCCAAAGACTGCAGGAAGAAATTTCAGAAGTAAAGAACCAAAACGACTTCCTATTTAGCAAGTGTGAAGATCTTGAGAATAGAGGAAGACATAAAAACCTCAGATTGAGAGGAGTCCCTGAGAAAACAGAGGGACAAGAAGTAGTAGAATGGGCTGAAGAGTTCCTATACAACTTGCAACCTGATTTACCCAGAGGAGACTTAAAACTGGAGAGAGCACACAGGGTGGGCCCTATACTCATGGGAAAAGACCGCAGACCTCGAGACATCTTGCTGAAATTTTACAATTTCCAGTTGAAAGAAAAGATACTGAAAACAGCAAGGAATGTAGATCATATATACAGCGGGGAACAAGAAGTCCCGATATTTCAAGATGTCGCACAATCAACTTTGCTTAGAAGGGCAGCACTATGCCCTATAACCAAGACTCATCAAGGAAAAGATATTAGATACAGATGGACATATCGCTTCGGCCTAACGTTCCAATGGAAAAACAAAGAGTAATAACAACGATGGAAGAAGGCCACCAATTTTTACTGGAGGAAATGTGTGGGGGCATTGGAGATGCAAGCGCACAGCAGAGTGGACATACAGAGGGAACGCCTTGGCCATGGACTGTGGTGGGACCAAAGAAGAATTGGAAAAGGAAAGCAAGAAATAAAGAACCCTCACAAGAAACTGAAGCCAGTGGAGAATGATGCACAGAACTAATGGCTGTCAAGGGGAAAAGCTCATTAAGTAACAACCCGGGGAAGAGTAGTAATTAGCAAACAAAAGCAGCGGCAAGGAGATACACTTGCTGGATGACTAGACATTATGGACCAGCACGATGGAGAAGGTTTGGTGGGGGAAGCGGGTCTGGGGTTCAAGGGAATGGGTTGGGAAGACCTCAAGCAAATGAAACACATAGGGGAAGGAAGGTGGTGATAGACCTGGTCGAATACTGGCGGCAAAGTTGAAAGCTAGGATTAAAAGGAACTTCATAACATCAGTAAAAGACGAAAGTGGGAATATGGTTCAGGAAGAAAGTGAGAAGCAAGAAATATTTTGCAGGTATTATGAGAAACTTTATGCAACAGAGGGAGGAGACAGATGTGAATGAGATAGAAAAATTCTTGAAACAATATCCACTGCCATCACTGACTGAGGTTGAAAAAGAAGAACTGGATAGAGAGATAAGCAATGAAGAAGTCTTAAGGGCCATTAAAGAATTGACGCTAGGAAAGAGCCCAGGTCCAGATGGAATCGCAGGGCTTTTCTATAAAAGATTTTCAGAAATCTTAGCACCTGTATTGAAAGACCTTTTAATACATTTGGGGAACTGGGTAGAGTGACCCCGACAATGCAGGAGGCAGTGATAACCGTATTACATAAAGGAGGTAAAGATCCCTTGGAATGTGGATCGTACAGACCGATTTCACTCCTAAATATAGATGCAAAAATATATACACAAAAATCTTAGCAGCTAGGATACATTCTATCTTACCAAACTTAGTCCATCCAGATCAGACAAGATTTGTACTGGGGAGAAGTACGTTTGATAACACTCAAAAAGTCATCCACCTACTTGAGAAAGCAAAACGATCAAAAACTGCATTCTTCCTAATTGCATTAGATGCAGAAAAGGCATTCGATAGAGTAGAATGGCAAATGATGCATGAAGTATTGAAACAGGCAGGAATAGGACGGAAGATGAGGGCAATGATAGGGGCTAACTACGAATGTCCCAAGGCTAAAATATGAATCAATGGGGAGCAATCCAAGAGCTTGATACTTACAAGAGGCACTAGACAAGGTTGCCCGCTATCACCATTACTATTTGCTCTGACCCTGGAACCACTAGCAATAGCTATCAGATCAAACCCTGATATTAGAGGAATAACAGTGGGGAAAACACAACATAAAATTAGTCTTTTTGGGGATGACATTATTCTATCACTAACAAAGCCGAAAGTGTCCCTACCTAAATTGCTGGAGGTTCTAGAGGAGTATTCGGGAATATCTGAAGCCCTAAATGTGACCATACAGAAAGAGGCGCTAGAGGGGGTAAAGGCTTTAACCCAGCTTCAATGGACGTCAGGGAGTATTACACACCTAGGGATTAAATTGACAGCGGACCCGCTAGGGGCCTATGTTGCTAATTATCCAAACCTTTTTAAAAAGATAAAAGAAGATTTATCAAACTGGGGGCACATTACAAAATCCTGGATGGGGAGAATGAGCATAGTTAAAATGAATATCTTACCCACATTACTATATGCTTTCCAGGCACTACCAATAGAAATAACCCACATGACGCTAGTTAAATTACAAAAATGTATACTGAAATGTATTTGGAATGGCAAGCAACCAAGAATAAGGAAGAATTGTTATACAAATCAAGAAGCAAAGGAGGGATGTCCTGCCCAGTGGAATATTATATAGCGGCACAGTTAAGAGTGATTTGGGAATGGTCTAGAGAAGACTCAACTAAAGTATGGATTCGTATAGAGGAGGAACTAGTCAGGGGAAAACAGGGAGCCCAGGCATAGATGCAACAGGAGACAAGACATGGCAACGCCTATATAGACGTTCCGTTATGGAATTTCTTTAAAACATGGGACTGGGCATTGCGAAAATACCATTTGTCTAGCTACCCATCTCCATTGATGCCCATATGGGACAATCCCCGCTTTCCACAAGGATGCGCTAGAGACGCGTATCATGAATGGAAGGAAGGGGGATGCAATTTGGTTAGAGATATCGTATCAGGTAAGAGAGTATGCAAGAGTTTTACTCAATGCAAACTAGACTGTCACATAGGAGATACAGAAAAGATTTGTTACCTCCAGCTAAGACATCAGATAAGCACACCTGAAGTCATCAGGGGTGTAACTAGGAAACTAACAGAATTTGAGAAACTGATATCTGAGAAGGAAATAGAAAAAGGGATAATTAGTGCTATTTACAAAGTTTTGGTTGAAGCAAGAATACCAGGTAAATGGCCTTACCAGCAGAGATGGGAGGAAGATTTGGGAAGAGTTATAGAAGATAAGACATGTGAAAAAATCTGGAAGAGACAACAAATGGTTATGAAATAATCTCTCTATAAAACAACCCAGAATACAATTGACTATTTACTGCCAAAAAACAAAAGCAGTTTTTCATGAGGTAAAACACACGCATTTGGGCCCATAAAGGAACCTGCTGTAAAACACGACATCTGGGCGCCGGCAAGCCCCAAAATATCCACAACCCCAAGAGGATTCTTTTTAAAATGTACTCTTTTATAGGCCTGGTAAAATAAATAAGCCTGATATGGCGGATGTCTGCGGATTTCATCAGAAAGGCAAAGAAAACATGCCCCTGCTAAACTAGGCCACACAACTGCCACTGGATGACAGGAAGTCCCTCCCTTCTTCTCCTTGGCTTATTACATCATTTCCCTAGATACAGAAACACATGTCAATCACAGGGATGTAAGAGCTAACACTGCCATCTAGTGGCCAAAATGGTCAATTACAACTAGAGCCAGCAGTCATTTGTGAAATTTCAATCAAATAAAACTTCCATTAAATCATAAAATAACAGCTAATCTTTATAAAATTCAGCTAACCTTTTAAATACATACAAAATAAACAACAATTTAACAAATTCTAAAACAGACTTCCACAATAATTTGCAAAAACCCATCACGCATGCAGCTACAACCTTACAATACTCTGAAAAAGAGCCGACATCAAACTAATCCCAACAACTCCATGAATCAGATCCAGTTTAAAATCTACGTACATCATCCCAATAGTACAATAATATCCATTACTTATATAGCGCTACACCTTTTTGGGTCTCTGAGCGCTGAAACAACAAATGACAACACTGTCCCACAAAACTGGCATTCAATCCATCAAACTTAAAAAGGATGAAAGATGAAAGGCTGAGTCGACCCTGCTAGGAAACTTATCAAAGCAGGCTGTAAAAAAATATCAGGGCAAGCGCTTAACTTGCTGTGCTATCTGACCATTACTTTACAACCGTCTTCTAGGCAGTGGTGATATAGTTGGAGACAAACAACGCCCAATAACTTGAAATCCAGTGAAAAGGAGAATTCAAGAAGAAACAACAACAGCATCCAAGATGGCGATCTGAAGGGAAGTGACAGGGAGGAGAGCGGAGTAGAAGAAGACCTCTTCGTGGGATCGAGGAGGGGGGCCAAGAAACACTAAGCTGCGAAAGTGGCCGAGTGGGCTTCAGGAACACACAGACCCGAATTTACAGCGCTGGAGGCACATAGGCGCACTAGTGCGCTTGGCTTGTGCAGATGCCCCTCCCCCTCGCTCACCATCGAGCCAGAGCGAATGATTAGTCTGTATAGACGTGGACGCAGCTGAATAGCCACGAAAAGACCTGCGGGAGAGGCAGCGCTGAGTGTGGGGGTCCAATAAAGCAAAAATGACAGATAATCCGATATTATAATCACAATAGCACCATCCAAGATGGCGCCTGGAAGGACCTAATAGAGAGGAGAGCGAAGGAGAAGGCAGGTCCTCTACGAGGCCAAAGAAAAAGAGTAGGGATACCCTAAGACGATTTAGGTTTAAACTCCTATGATTAGGAGTTCTAAAGCATGAATTGGATATAAAGCTGTTGCCCCTCTGTATTTGCGGTACCAATAATGAAACCTTAATCTATGTGTTATTCTTCTGAGAGTTGTATAGGGACATGAGATTGAAAATGCTGAAACCTTATATAAATGAGAATGGGCTAAGACACTGTGAGACTGCTCTTTTCTCCTTAAAGAGTTAAATGAATTAACACCGATAAAGGTGATGGACTGTTTGTACCAGGCAATAAACAGAAGATGGAAGGATTGTAAATTAGCATGCTTATAGCACTGGATATTGTACTGTGAGGAGTATGCTATGTTTTATCTATTTATATGTATTTTATTCTTATGTTTATGCTATGATTGTATGCACTTTGAAGGATGATTGTTTTTATCCAAATAAGGTTTTCATTCATTCAAAGTATTCATTTATTCATTCATTCAATGAAATATGTGGCAAACATTCATTATTTTAGTGGCAAACTAGCGGCATTGTGGCATGGGTGCATATACAGTATGCAGAGTTTGACATGCAAAGAAACCCTTGACCCGCCAAATGCCAGACAGCGAAAAGAAGTGGCTTTTGATCATGAAAAGCCACGGCTTCTCCTTATCTGCAAAAGTCACATGACTTCTGCAAATAGCTAGAAGCCACAGTTGGAAACGAAGCAAGCTGGGGAAAAAACATAAATCCTTTGGAGTTATTCCCAATTCTGGTGGCGGTGAACATCTGGGGGGATCAACTAGCCAACAAGTCAATTATATTCTGGTCAGACAGCTGGACAATTGTGCAGGTGCTGAACAAACATTGTGCCAAGTGCCCGCAGAAATTGAGATTAGTGCGGGCACTGATTCTGAAATGTTTGCAGTTGAATATATGCTTTACAGCTAAGTTGGTTGAAGGTTGCAAGAACAATATTGCTGATGCACTTTCTCGAGTTGAATGGAAGTTCCTCAGGGAATTGGTACTAGAAGTGGAAAAAGAAGGAACGTGGTCCCCGCAAGAGCTTTGGAATTTTGGGCTCCACCGCTAAATGCATTAGCGGTGCAGGCGCTGGCATCAGGCACCAGGGGTAAGTATGAACAGGGCATCAGGGACTTCAGGCAGTGGTATCAAACAACTTACGAGGGATCTGTGCACTGGTTATCAAGAACACCAACTGCAGCCTTTGCTTTGTGGGCTTGCAAGAGCGACAGGTCCAGGTCGTGGTCAGAAGTAAGCGAATGCCAGAGGTAAAGGAGAAACGCCCAATGGGTTCCTAATGAAGAAGACGTTGGCTGCGTGGAGCAGATGCACATGACCGGAGGCCAACAGGAGAGAAGGTATCTCCATGGAAATACTGAGGCAGCCGGTGGAAGGGCTGCGGTTAGGGTGTGCTAAAAGTTATCAAGTGCTCCTTTTTCGACGTGGCTTCCTCTTGGCCTTGTTTGGGGCAACCAGGGTGAGTGAGCTAGCCTGATATAGAAAAGATTGCCACCATAGTCTAAGATGCATGGTCCCCTTGTGTCAGTTCCACAAAACCAGGCGGGCAGTGGAAGGTGGAAGGGACACCCCATGATTTTGTTGGCCCAGCGACATCACAGGAAGGTACATCATATGGGCAAATGCTCATGTAGCTTTCAGCTGATCATAAATATTCAAGGGCGGGATAGTTGTTGCCAAACACATGACACCTTTTCATCGAATCCTTCTCCTCATAGTTTCTTTCTACTTCATGCAAGTGTTTAATAGACATGCAGTATCCCAGCATTCCCTGGGCCTGGATAACAGAAAATAGCTCACCTGAAACCGGTAAGTCTCAGTGATCAACCCCCCACCGCCCGTATCCCAAGAATAAAGAACTCAGCACTTCTCACGTGCCCCTAAGCAGCCACAGGAAGACGTGCTATGTTGATGAGCACTAACCAGCCCAAACTGAGTGACACAATCTATGATTAAAAACGTAAGCCGTGACTCAGCTTTTTACTAGACTACAGTAGTTTCCTCGCAGATGCAGAAATGCATTGAAAAGTCTGCCTGGCTCCTGATATACCTAAAACACGGCTGCCCCACCATATGGAATGTAAACGTCCTCACTGACAAATAGGAAGTGGCCGTTATCACAAATAAACTCACAGTGAATATAAGGAATACATTTCAGGATGAAAGACCATGGCACAGCGTCAAAAATGCTACTTGGGGAATGGGAGTCTCGAATGCAGCGGTTAGAGGCTGCCATGTTAAACATAGGGCAATCCACACGCTTAAACATGGTCAAAATCACACACAGCTGAGCATTTTATATGCGGTTAAGGGAAAAATGCTCACACACCCTGAGCTAGACCTAACCAGGAAGGGTCGTGCAAGGGATGGGGGTGCAGGAGGGGGACCCTGAGCCCACTAGCTGGACCCAGGGTGAGACTTTACAGGTTCCCAAGGACACAAAGGGACCCTCCCAGGGATCCTCCCCATCTTACCATGCTGGCCAGGGGTCACATGCGGCCCTGCAGCGACTAGGGGCACCCTAACCTCTATGCTACACACAAACGACAAGCCAAGGGGTCCATTTGGCCTCTAGCTGGTGAAAAAAAATAAAACCCACATACATACCAGATGACTCTTCACAGTGGTCTAAGAAAAACCAGTCCATACAGCTCCTGAAAAACTGAGTTGATTATGGCTAATTATTTCATTTAATGTTTGTATTAAATTTAAATATGAAAGACACACTCTGTGTGGTGTTCTTTTGTTTAGCAATGATTTACATCTGCCTGGGATATGGGCATTTCATCTATCCACACAGTCTTTTTTCAACTATTTCAAGTAGTTTTGACTCTCTAGTGACAGCGTCGTTCCAGCATGACGCCCGTGCACAGGTGCTGGCAGTTTTTATCCTGACGAATGCTAAATGTGCAGCTTTGGTTAAACAAAAAAAATCTGTGCTGTAGGATTTATTCAGGAACACACTTCACAAGTAGAAATTCATCCACTGACACCGAGTTTGTTGCAAAGCACAAAAAGATATAACAGACTGTTCAGTGGAAAAAGAAAAGACTATTCAGGAGAGGCGAACGGGCTAAGCAAACCTGTTCCGCTCTGGGATGAAATGGGGCTCATCAGTGCAGCCGTGGTTGCTGCTGGAGATACTGCAAAAGGCAAGTGGGCTCCACCTGAGATGCCCCGTTTGTAAAGAGGACCAACCAATCGCAGAGGAAGCGCTCTGAGGGGCTGATCATGAGTTGGAAAAAAGTTGGAAAAAACATTGGTAACCCCGTTATTGACGGTTTTTACAACTTTGTAAACTACCGTCCTGATTACGAGGTGACCAGGACTGTAGTGAATGGAATTGACAGGAAACACAGTCAATTACACTCCGGGCCAATTGCTACACGTCAGAATGACCCAAAATATTACTGTCACTTATGGAGGTGATGGTAATATTTTAAAATCACCTCAGAGGTTTCTGCACTGCGCATGCTCTGTCTGCTGCCTGCGCATTTCCTTTGACTCAGGGCTCCTGACCAGTCCCTCTGGCGTCTGTGCCTCAAATATTACTTTTAAGAGAAATCGCTGAGCAGAAACCCGGATGGAGTGACCCCCCCCTGTGGGTGGGATGGAGCGACCCCCCCTGTGCTCAGATATCCACTTTTAAAAGGACTTGTGAGGTCTTAACCTGTTCATGGTCGTCAAGGGTGCAACAGGATAAAATATAGCACTTGTGGAATGCAACCAAGAGAGGAAATAATGGACACCTGGTGTAAGATTATTTGAGGCCAAGGACATATCTGAGATCTCCACTTTTAAAAGGACTTGTTCGTGGTTGATCAAGGGTGCAACAGGATAAAAGATAGCACTTGTGAAATGCAACCAAGAGAGGAAATAAAGGACTTCTGGTGTAAGAGTATTTGAGGCCAACGACACAGCTGAGGTGTTTAAAGAAGGAACAGAAAAGAAGAGAAGACCTTTCCATAACACGGACAATGAGGCGCTTATGAAAGAAAGTGGAGCTGCTGAAGAACTGTGTGAACCAGACTGTTTCTGGGAGGAAGATGTCATCAACAGGAAGCAACAAAAAGTACTTATTGTGAAAGTCAAAACACTAATGGCACATATTTTATTATGAATTGCTTAAACACTGAATTATGGAGCTAGAAAACTAGTAAATGGGGAGGCCACTAGGGGGCGCCGGGAAGATGGCTGCCTAGGACGAGAGCTCCTGTCCCCCGTAGGCTTTAACAACACCGCATGGCGGATCGACAACCCTAAAAAGACTAATGAACGGTGCGATTGAAGGGTGAGACCCCCCCCACACGCTGTCCGAGTTTGGACCATCAATACAGCGCGATGAGCGAGATATCTCACAAGAGGCCGAAGGCATGAAAACAAACATGGTGGCTTGAACGATCCGACAACGACTACCTGAGGAGCGAGGGAAGCGTGCCACCCGCCCGGACCGCGAGCGAACGGAGCCGCACGCAGCTGACCGAAGTGCGGTCTGCGTGGGAAGATCCTGACTGCCTGCAGAAGGACCCCAGGAGGTAGGGCGAGCGGGTCCGGGTGGTGAGGGGCACGTATTGTGTTTGGGGCCCAAGCTGAAAGAGGAAAACAGCCTCCCGACCCCCCCCCCCCCCACCATGGTGAAGCGATGTGATGCAGTGATAACAACTACTGCATGGGGAGAAATAACCGCAATACAGTGACACAGGGAGCCTCATGAGAGCCCGGGTGCCCAGGAGCCTTCCCCCACTGAAGTGGATTTTTGATGCTGAGCATCTGGTGATGAGGGACTGTGTTTGAAGCACCCAGCTGAAAAGGGATCCGTCCGATTGCCCCAGCGGCGTGGGGTCCCCGTCTCCTCTGCCCCCCCCACGCCCGGCGACAGACGGGAACAACACCCCCCAAAAATTTGAGTGTGTGGGTACGGCAGCATCAGTGTCGAGGACCCCTCAATCAGAACGTTACTGCAAGGAGGGAGCATAAACGGAGGCCATAGGAGCCAAACCGGTATCCAGTGAGCGAATGGTTGGGAACAAGAAGGGCCCCAAAAAAAACGCTATCACATCGAACACTGAGAGAAGGGAGACCCCACAACGACTCTCCAAGCAAACAAAGGGAAATATGGCAAGTGCACCATCCCCTGACGATGAGTGGAGTGGGCCACTAACGAAACGGGACATAGGTATGCTAAACAAGAGTATTCTGTCCCTAAAGGATGACCTTACAGGTCTGTTATGTACAGAACTTGCCACATTAAGGGAGGAAATCCATACTGATCTGAGGCAACTGAAGGAGGCTACTAACAATGCCGAAGCACGATTGGATAGAATGGAGGAGACGCAGAGCCATGCGGCGGCCCTGGCGGCTGATTCAAGAAAAGAGCTGAAAGAGCTTCGAATGACAGTCTCCAGTTTAGAACTGAAGTGCGAAGACCTAGAAAACACGTCACGTCAGGGAAATATCCGTATTAAAAACCTGATGGAGGGGGCGGAGGGGGTAGACCTTGGGGCTTGCATGAAAGATCTAATCAAAGTCCTGGGATGTGAAGAGATTTTGGACAATGTACACTTTGATCTGATACACAGAGTTGGGGCTCCAGCGGCTAACAGAGGGAATCGACCGAGAGATGTTCTAATCAAGACTCACAAATACCTTCACAAGGAGATGATTCTTCAGGCAGCAAGAAAACAAGACCAATGGGACTTCCTTAATTCTAAAATAGCAGTGTTCCAAGACATGGCACCAGCGACCTTGGCGAGATGAAGGGAGTGGAGGCCTATCACAGATATGCTTAGACAACACGAAGTGAGATATAAGTGGCTCCACCCTTTCGGGCTGAACTTTGACCGCTATACTATACATTCTTTTGAGGAGGGCAAGGAAGCAGTGGAAACCCTTCTGAATGTGATAATAGAAAGGGGAGCGCAAGGTGATCAACAACAAGGAAATGCGAGAGAAAGGGGTCTGTGAAGAAGAGAAGCGTCTCGCCCTAGACGGCGGCCTGAGTCTCCCATGGGAGAAGGACAAGAATGAGTCACTACAAACGCGTGCCATAGAGATATTTCTATCTATAGATCTGTTTATACATTGAATATATGTCTGAGAATAGCGATGGTCCAAATGAGTAGTAATCGACAGAGGCCTAGAGGGATCTATCAGACAAGAGAATGTGGGTGGGGGGGGAGAGTTTGAGAGTTTGAGAATTGGTTGGAAGAGGAGTGTTTATTTTGCCTAAAATTGCTTTTATAGAGTTGAAGCCTGGGGTTCCAGGATCTGAGTGTTGTTACTTAGTGGTCCACAGTGAGGAGTGAGTTAATTAATCCACACTTCATTTAAGGAGGTGGATTGCCTCAATACGTATTTTGGGTGGTGATTGGTTGTTTTTTTTTTTTTGTGTGTTGTTAAGGGTGTTATTATAGTTGTAATTTTGTGACACTAGTTTCCAAAGGTCTTGAAGTCGAGCTCAAAATGGGCCAGACACGGTACACTACATATAATGTTCGGGGATTAAACAACCCAACACGGAGGAAATTGTTAACCTCCCATCTAAAAAAAAAAGGGGGAGGGGTGGTATTTTTGCAAGAAACCCACTTAAATGGAGCCGATTTGCATAGACTTCGAACCCCCATCTTCCCATTACAATTCCACTCACAAGCCAGAAAGAAAAAGGGGGGAGTCGCGATCCTGATACATAAATCCCTAGATTTCCAGATTGAAGACACCCTGAAAGACAAAGAGGGAAGATACATAATGATAAAAGGTACTTTGGCTGCGAGACAAGTGACACTGGCCTCAGTATATGCACCAAACGGGGGACAGAATAGATTCATACAAGAATTCTTACTAGAGCTAGCGCAATTTGCAAAGGGAGATTTAATTGTGGCGGGGGACTGGAGCATGATTGCCGACTCCAAGCTAGACAGATCAGCGGCCAATTACTCAGGAACACCAGTATTATCGAAGGCAGTACGATTGAGTTTATAAAACCTAGGCCTGAAAGATATTTGGAGAGAACTGCATCCACTAGATAGGGACTACACATGTCAGTCTGTTGCACACAAAACGTATTCTAGAATTGACGTGATATATGTATCAGACTCATTGAGCAATCTTGTGAAAATTGCAGAGATTGACTCGGGTATTATGTCAGATCACTCCCCTGTGGTGGTGGAGATAGAAGAGGAACACGGTATTGACATAAAGAAAGAAAGGACGTGGAGATTCGATGCATAACTCCTAGCCAATGTAGAGGTAACACTTGCTATCCAAGAATGTATAGAGAGATATTTTTTGGAGAATGACACTATTGAAGTAGCTCTGCCGATTGTTTGGGACGCTTTTAAGGCGGTTCTGAGAGGTGAGTGTATTCGACAGGGGTCCAGAGTTAAAAAAGTCAGAGAACAGGCAGTGGAGACACTAACGGCAGAGGTCATAACCCTTGAGAAAACACATAAGGAGAAAGGTACCCAAGCGAATTATCGAAAGTTGACCCAAGCTCGGGGACAACTGAAGGCGCTACTTACAGAAAAGACAGAGAGGGCCTTATTATACACGAGGCAGATGTTCTATGAAGGAAGCAACAAAGCAGGGAAACTTTTAGCATGCGCCCTCAAAGCAAAACAAAACAAAAGCAGGATTGGTACTATTCGGTCTAAACAGGGTAAACTCTTAAATGACGATTTAGAGAAGGGGTCCGAATTTGTTTCTTTTTTCAAAACCCTTTATAAAGAAGAGATTGTAGAGGGGGAAGCGCAAGAACAATACCTGGCTGGAATCGAGCTCCCAACCTTAACAGATGAACAGAGGGCAAGATTAGAAGAAGAAATTAAACCGAATGAGATCCTCAGAGCAATCAAAGATTTGAAATTAAATAAAAGTCCAGGGCCAGATGGCCTAACTGCGGTATTTTACAAGAAATTTGGTCAGATTCTGATGCCACATCTCCTTAAACTATTCAATGCTATCAGAAAGGGGGAACAACTCCCCCCCTCTATGACGGAGGCACTCATATCAATTATTCCAAAACCAGGTAGAGACCTAGGAACATGTTCTTCATACAGGCCCATTTCGTTGTTAAACCTAGATGCCAAATTGTTTACAAAAATCTTGGCTAGGCGGTTAGAACCCCTGATGAGAGAACTTGTAGATCCAGACCAAGCTGGATTTATCAAGGCACGTAATGCATTTGATAATACGAGAAGGCCGGCTCTGTTGATCGACAGGCTTAAAAACAAAGCTACCCCAGGCATGTTACTTACATTGGATGCTGAGAAAGCATTCGACCGGGTAAACTGGGAATTTTTGGGAAAGACCTTGGTGAAGTTTGGTATAGGACCTTACATGCAACGTATGATTATGGCTAGCTATATCACGCCTAAGGCTCGAGTGAATGTGAATGGAGTCAAATCTGAGCACTTCCTGATTCATAGAGGCACACGACAGGGTTGCCCCCTGTCACCACTTTTATTCGCCCTATACATGGAACCACTGGCCCAAACAATCAGGACTAACACAAAGATAAAAGGAGTCAGATCAGGAACAGATGACTTCAAAATAACGCTCTTCGCTGATGATGTCATCTTATCTTTAACCGACCCTCTGACATCTCTACCTGCAGTGGAGAAAGAACTGGCCAAATTTGGTGAGGTCTCGGGTCTTAAATTAAACAAAGAAAAATCCGAACTCTTAAATATCAATATCCCATCTGATATGTGTACAAGGCTTAAGGAAATGTCCCCCTATAGGTGGGCTAATGGGAAAATAAAATATCTAGGCATCTACTTAACTGCGGATCCTACTAAACTTTACCAAAGCAACTATCCTAAATTGTTTGAGGAAATAAACAAAGATATACATCGGTGGAACCGCACATTTATATCCTGGCTAGGGAGGATGGAGGCGGTTAAAATGAACGTGATTCCACGTTTACTGTACCTCTTCCAGACGGTACCGTGTAGGATCCCCAAACAAGAATTAATGGCACTGCAGAACCGCCTCCAAAAATTTATCTGGGGAGGGAAAAAACCCAGGGTTGCTAGATCACTCCTCCTTAAAACAAGGGAAGAGGGAGGATTGGGGTGCCCCGACCTTCTTAGATATTACTATGCGGTGAACTTACGCATGATGAGAGAATGGCTGCTTCTAGAGACAGAGAAAAACTGGGTGATCTTGGAACAGGACAGAATGCAAGAACATATATGGTCTCAACCATGGCTGGAGAAAATCAAGCGATCCAAGAGGATAGCCACCTCGCCATCGGCGGTGGCTATTCTTGAGGCCTGGGATGCAGTGGCTCTTCAATGCGGTTTGACAACATTTCCCTCCCCATATACTCCGATATGCAATAACCCAGATTTCACACCAGCACATGGGTCCCCAATTTTTGAAAAACTTCAGAGAAATGGCTGTAACACGATAGGGAATCTGTTTTCTAATGGGCAGATAAAGTCATTTACCACGTGTAAGATACAATACAAACTGTTGGAATCTGAGAGACTAGCTTACCTACAATTGAGACATTTTGTGATGAACAAAGAGACCAGAAAGGGAGCAACAAGGGAACCTACACCTTTTGAGAAATTGCTGAGCACAAGAGATAGTGAGGTAAAACTTATAGCTAAAATATACAAGCTATTGAAAAATATGTACAAACATAATGAAAACAACCCACGAATACAGTGGGAAAAGGAACTGGGAATTGCAATCACCGAAGAGAGTTGGGCGAGGCTCCTGAGAAAACAATACAAATGGTTGAAGGCCACACCAGCTAGAGAAACGATGACGAAAATACTCTATAGGTGGTATCTCACACCTAAAAGATTGAAAGCTATGACGGGAGGTGGGACTGACAAGTGTTGGAGAGGGTGTGGAGAGGTGGGGACATATCTACATATGTGGTGGAATTGCAGAGAGATTCAGAAGTTTTGGAGTGAAATCTTAGAAGTCATAGGCAGGATTTTGGGGGAGTAGGTAGAGGCGATGCCGAGCCAAATAATCATAGGTCTGAAAGAAGAACAAGGAAAGCACACCTCACAGAGCGCAGAGGCCCTCAGAGAAATGATGTTACTGGCAGCCAAACAAGTGATAGCGTTGCGATGGAAGGCTGTCCAGATCCCAACAATACATGAATGGTGGAACAAGGTTTGGTTTCATATGGCCATGGATAAGATTTGGCATGCAATCAGAGGGGCAACAGACACTTTCCAAAAGAAATGGAGGGTGCTTTTTCAATTTTGGGCGAATGAGAAATCTATGAATGTGTGCCCTTTGATATATAAATCTCTCCACATTTATGAAGGTTGAATATGAAAGGCTATTTGATTAAGAGGGACCTGGAAACAAAGTGGGTATAATGAGCGAGTGCTTATGGAGAGGGGTTGACATAACCCAAAACACGAAAATTGCAATATATGATAATAGACCCAATGCTAATCTGTTCAAAGAGAAGAGGGGGGAAAAGAAATTACATGTGAGATACCTTGATACTATTTGCTGTGAAGAGTATAGTTACTAGTGGTTCCTGTTTAGGTCAGCCACCTAAGGAGAGTAGTGTGAGTTAGGTTATGTTATTTTTTTATAAAGAAGAAAGAAACAGTTTTGTGAAAGCTTTAAATATGGTTATGTGCATGTATAAGATCACTGAACAACACAAATATTGTTTTTTTGTATGGACTAAAGACGTTAATTTTTATTTTATAGTTAATTGGTGTGTCAATATGTATTTTGTTTCATTTGGAATAAAAAGGAATTATATAAAAAAAATCACCTCAGAGGCCCCCAAAATGGGGTTTCCACCCAGGGTATAGTTAAGTCAGCAACCAACCCCCCACCCTCAAAAAGGAGCCAATTTGGCACTTTTGGGAGGAGGAACTGTCGGTAAGTGCGGGATGTAATCCCACACTTACTGACGGTTTTTACAAGGCAAATGGCCAAAACCGTAGGCCAAGGCAAAACCATTGGTCTTCCCCAATGGTTTTTCCAAGGCCTCTTTTGGGTCCTAATTAGGCCTTTTTTCTTTTCTGAGTTTTACAGTGTTGCAAAAACCGTCGGTGGGACTTACCGACGGTTTTTACAACACAACTCGTAATCAGCCCCTTAATCCTGACTAAACCATGAATCAGTGCTGTTGAAAGTATGTCATAAATTCTAACAAGGGTCTACTTCCTGGGCACGTTAGTAGATGAGCCAAATGTGTGTCCCCTTCCAACCTCCAGCGATATTTTATTACTTATGGGAACTATGTCTACTAGGGTAAAATGTACTGTTTTCCCTATTTTACAGTAAATGAAGAAATTGGAAAGCCAGTTTCTAATTGTTTTCCCTTTTAAAAAGATGTGATTGAAGAAAAATAGAAAGGAACACATCAAAAGTCTTGTCCTTCAAGTATGTGCTTGAAACGTTGCCTGTCATTTAGTTGTCATTGTTAAAAAGATGAAAAGGTGTAGAAGTTAAAAGTACAGTTTTTATGGGGTTGATTTTAAGTGCAGAAACTCTGTGTTATGGGTAGCTCACTGGTTTAGTGATTTAAAAAAAAACTTCAGCAATATTCTCTGGTCACGGTCATCACCAGAGAGTTAAGTTAAGAGTCTTTTGCATAAGAAATTCACAAAATTCTATTGCCTATGACTTTTGAACTGCTTTAAGGATCTGTATGAAAATTCGAACAAAAAGTGTTCCGTCAATACTAAATGATTTTGCGAAGTTTCATGCAGGAGTATCTAGTTGTTT
This sequence comes from Desmognathus anicetus, assembly GCA_033119125.1. Lineage (NCBI taxonomy): Eukaryota > Metazoa > Chordata > Amphibia > Caudata > Plethodontidae > Desmognathus > Desmognathus anicetus. Next base: position 16,531 of record JAVSBX010430780.1, read on the forward strand.
TTTAGATATGTGGCTTGGAAGTTACAGTGTTTCTTTGAGAATTAACATTGATTTTTCCGAAGGGAAAATACCCAATTTTAAGCCGGGGCAACAGCCCAAATCTCTGACTGGAATTGCGCCATTCCTTTTTCAAAAGAGGCAGCCACTTCTCAAAGGATTTCCTTTGTATACGTTGTGAAATGGTCTTTTATTGTTTTAAAATTATTAATCCAACTGTAGAGGTCACGGTGACCTACTTTCTGAAAATAGCAACCTCGTCATGCGAATCAAGATTCGGCAGGTGATTCAACCAATCAGGAGGTGATTTTCATGTCTGAAAAGCTGCCATCTTCCGATATCAAATAAGGTTAATGTAGACAAAGGTCGCAACCTGGGAAAGTACAAATGAACCTCTACAAACAGAAGCAAGATGAACCATGACTATTTGTTGTATACTACTAAATAGTCTGGTCATATACCATGGAATGCTGCAGTTCTCTAATAATCGGTTGTATAAACTCTAAAGATACAAGTGAAATAAATTACTAATGTGAACAATGATGGTTTTAAAGGGGCTCAATCTCGGATATTACTAGTTTAGCTCTTTGCATTCCCCTTCCAAACTTACATTACCTTGACTTCTTCCATCAAAATTCAGACACAAAAAGAGCTGTAGAGACCTCCCTATGCAGACAGAGCTCTTGATGCCCTCTACTTGTGAGCTCTGAAATGTCTTCTAAAAACACCACATCACATTTTAACAATAAAAGTATATGAAACCCCTTTTCACAGAAAATGGAAACAAAGTATTGGTAGTTTTTAATGTTCTTTACAACACCTGTATATTTCTTGTGTTCATTGTGCTGATGGGAACCCTTTAATTAATGATTGTTAAAATTCAACTGTGAAAAGGGAGACGCCTTAATGTGGTGTCCATAGGTGTTAATGTCACCGTATGTAATGGTAGCTTAGAATTAGATGACTATGCATTTTAGTGCCCTTTCAGGAACTCACATAGCCAGATAAAAGCTAAAACTAATTACACATGCCATGCAAAGCATTGATGTATTGATTGGCAGAGAAAAATTACAACCCAAAGAAAAGTATATATTGTGTTAGAAAATAAAAGGGCTGTGCAATACCCACAAAAAATACTTTCTGCACTATCAGTCCAAAATATAATCAAACACAGGGACTGGAAAACTTCCTTCAAGGTGAGGTGCCATGCGGCCTAGTTACAGGGTCTCAAAGCCCTAGGCATACAGTGTGCACCCTAAATAGAAAAAGTGTGGCTTACTTACAGTGTATCAAAGCTCCCTATGCAGACAGTGTGCACCCCAAACAGAAAAGGTGCGGCCTAGTTACAAGGTATCAAAGCCCCCTATGCAGACAGTGTGCACCCCAAACAGAAAAGGTGCGGCCTAGTTACAGGGTCTCAAAGCCCTAGGCATACAGTGTGCACCCCAAATAAAATACATCAAAAGGCTCCTTTTCAGGGCAGGTTACAACAAATGGTTATGAAATCATCTTTCTATAAAACAACCCAGAATACAATTGACTATTTACTGCAAAAAAACAAAAGCAGTTTTTCATGAGGTAAAACACACGCATTTGGGCCCATAAAGGAACCTGCTGTAAAACACAACATCTGGGCGCCGGCAAGCCTCAAAATATCCACAACACCAAGAGGCTTCTTTTTAAAATGTACTGTTTTATAAGCCTGGTAAAATAAAAATAAGCCTGATCTGGCGGATGTCTGCGGATTTCATCAGAAAGGCAAAGAAAACATGCCCCTGCTAAACTAGGCCATACAACTGCCACTGGATGACAGGAAGTCCCTCCCTTCTTCTCCTTGGCTTATTACATAATTCCCTGGATACAGAAACACATGTCAATCACAGGGATGTAAGAGCTAACACTGCCATCTAGTGGCCAAAATTGTCAATTAGCAGGCATTTGTGAAATTTCAATCAAATAAAACTTCCATTAAATCATAAAATAACGGCTAATCTTTACAAAATTCAACTAACCTTTTAAACACATACAAAATAAACCACAATTTAACAAATTCTAAAACAGACTTCCACAATAATTGGCAAAACCCCCATCACGCACGCAGCTACAACCTTACAATACTCTAAAAAAGAGCCGACATCAAACTAATCCCAACAACCCCTTGAATCTGATCCATTTTAAAATCTACGTACATCATCCCAATAGTACAATAATATCCATTACTTCTATAGCGCTACACCTTCTTGGGTCTCTGAGCACTGACACAACAAATGACAACACTGTCCCACAAAACTGGCATTCAATCCATCGAACATAAAAAGGATGAAAGATGAAAGGCTGAGTTGACCCTGCCAGGAAATGTATCAGAGCAGGCTGTAAAAAAATATCAAGTGCAAGCGCTTAACTTGCTGTGCTATCTGACCATTACTTTACAACTGCCTTCTAGGCAGTGGTGATATAGCAGGAGACAAACAACGCCCAATAACTTGAAATCCAGTGAAAAGGAGAATTCAAGAAGAAACAACAACAGCATCCAAAATGGCGATCTGAGGGGAAGCCACAGAGAGGAGAGCGGAGTAGAAGACCTCTTCGTGGGATTGTGGGGCCAAGAAACACTAAGCGGTGAAAGTGGCCGAGTGGGCTTCAGGTACACACGGACCCGAATTTGCAGAGCTGGAGGCACACAGGCGACACTAATGCGCTCGGCGTGTGCAGATGCCCCTCACTCACCATCACGCCAGAGCGAATGATGAGTCTGTATAGACGTAGACACAGCTGAATAGCCACAAAAAGACCTGCGGGAGCGGCAGCGCTGAGTGCGGTGGTCCAATAAAGCAAAAATGACAGATAATTCGATATTATAATCACAATAGCACCATCCAAGATGGCCCCTGGAAGGAACTAATAGAGAGGAGAGCAAAGGAGAAGGCGGGTCCCATATGAGGCCAAAGAAAAGAGCCAGTGTGCAACGAATGGCAATAGCAGCCAGGGGGGCTGCGAGCGACACCAGACCCAACATTACAGGGCTATGAGCACATAAGAAAAACAGCTGCACTCGGCGCCCATTGCTGCCACCTGGCCAACACTAACAAAAGATAACCATAGCCTAGAAGAAGGCAGAAGTGGCCTAAGCTTGCTGAGCGGAGCGCATGATAAAAAGAAGACCCCAACTGGTGCCCACGTTGCCTCCCCCCGCCGGATCATATTGAGGAAAGCAGGGGCGACAGGACTTAGTTGTTCAAAAGACAACCTGGTGAGTTCCAGCGGCTGGGCTGTCTGGTGGCTCTGATCTTTACATAAAGAGGAAAGAAACGTCTCCCCACGTGCAGTTAAGCAGCAAGACCTATAAACTGAGTTTGGTCAACCAGGCAACCAACTTACTTCATAACCTCTGCTGAGGCTCTTTTCTTGCCTCCAACTCCCAGACTGCAGCGCGCCGGTTCTCCTAACTGGCTGCCCTCACCGGGTCTTTCATCCAGCCTACTTAACATCTAAAGGGGCTGACAGCGGCTGAGCGGTTGCGGCGGAGCGGGAGGACAGAGCGGGCTGTCTGGTGGCTGTCAGGTGAGTGGCAGAGGAAGGCCACACCGCTTTCTATTGTAACAAATCCTCATTAAGTTTTGAGTTTTTCAGCGCCTCATATGCCTACTACTCGGCAGAAAAATAAGATGGGCAAAGATTTAAAAACCGCCCGACCTGTAGCACCCCGCAACAAACTATTACACAATTCACAACTAACACGGCGCAGCCACCCACTAAGTCAATCTCTCCCACCGCTCAAACGGTCAGTGAAGCTCAGGGAATTACCACAATGAAACCACCTGTAGAAGTGGTAGCGCAAGTACACGCCTTTGAAAGTAACCCAGAAACTGCTCCCATGCCATCCAAGGGCGTAGTCTTACCTGAGATTGTATCATTAATCGATCAGTCCATCTCCCCCGTCATTGACATAAATCACTCTCACATGCCTTCAATAGTGGACTTATCAGTGGACCTTTCACATCTCGATGTGTCAGCGATCTCTATCAAACAACCGGAATCCTTACCTCAACCTGTCACCCCTTTTCATGAGCAGCAACCTCATCTTCTTATAACTGAAAAAATGGCTAAGGCCTTAGATTCTATGACAAATCTTTTAGCCAGTCAAAAAACCACCATTGGCCACTTAAAGACAAAATTAGAGGACAATCAAAGGGCTACTAGTAAAAACTTTGCACAGATACGTCAGCTATTTGCTAACTCGGATGAAAAGATGGCATCCACAGAGGAGAGAGTTGAGGAGCTAATTAAATCACAGAAAAATGCCCATGCTGTAACAGTTCAAGCGCACAAAGAGACACTGAAGTTAGCTAAAGTAATAACGTCTTTAGACTCGCGCATTATTGCACTAAGTCGACAGAATCAAAGTCCTCTGCTGTGTTGCCTAAAATCAAACCTCTAACGCCTTTAAATCCGAATGCCCCGATATTTCTTGATTCACACAAACCCCAAGAAGAAGATCTTCAATGTCTGCCAACCAACCGAAGCCCAATGACTTTCTGTGCTGATGGAAGGCTGGCGGTGCAACCTCAATATTGTAAAGACTCTCTCCATAGCTTTGCAGTGTTCTGGAGGGAAGGCGGGTTTGATAAATGCTCTTTCAATCTCCCTTACTTTCTGTCTGTCTGTGCGCTGAACCCTGTTTTGCGAAATATCTCTCAAAATGTCATCAGATTCTGGAAGTGTCTGCCGACGCATGAGGGCCAGGCTATAACCAGAATAGGCTTCAAATTGTCAACA
>JAVSBX010430781.1:0-12936 GCA_033119125.1 Desmognathus anicetus
GACCCTCATCTCCATTCAGTACATTGTTTGTGAAAGGCAGACTGTGTCGATAGCAAGACGCTGCACCGTCGGGGCCGGCTGGCCGCACCAGAGCGAAGACGGGAGCAGGAGGGGGAGGAGCTACAGTCAGCCGCCGCCCCAGTGGAGGAAGCTCTCAGCCAATCAGAGCAAAGATGGGCCGGACAGTGGACACACCCTCCAGCTCCACCCCCAACCAAGGCATCAAACTGACCCGGCAGGTGAGCCGCAAGGCGAAGCCGCATTCAGGCGAAGGGCAGGCCAGGCAAAGGGTGACACCTGTCTGGACCTGTCCGGAACAGACCGTGCAGCCGGAACACTGCATCCATTCACATTTACATCAACTGAAGTCCTGGACTTATCACGATGCCCATACGACCGGCTACAACACACCTCTGATCTGTGAGGGAGGTAAGACTTTTCATGACTCTCTACTCCCTCCACAATCCCCTCTGCGTAGTAAGACTGGCAGTGAAGATACGAGCGTTCACTCAAGCTCGCAATTTGCCATCTTTAATACACCGGACAGGGACAACAGTCGCCCCCTCACACAGATCATTCCCCACTCAGGCATTCCATCTGACCGCTCTTTTAGAGATAATTTTAATTCCCTTTCCCCAACACAGCTTCACAACCATATCCGCCTCTCGCCCAAAGTAAACCCTTCGGACAACTGGCAATGCCTCAGCATTTGGGAGGACATACCCTTTCCTGTAGAAGCTACTACTACATCTTCTTCCAGCACTGATATTACACAGGCAGTAGAAGACAAGGATAGTGTCCCACATTTTGAACCTCAGGATGGCATGAACAAGGGCCCTGTGATTGCTAACACTCTCTCTTTTGAAAGAAACCCCCCAGCAAACTCCATCTTACGACCGGATGAACCTCCGGCCAAGAACTGGGAAAGTCACAACCACTCTGCACACTCACCAGCACCATCCTCGATGAAGCAGATTCACGGCCAGATGCCCCCCCACGACCCTACACCTGTGGGGGGCCCCACAACTTCAACCTCAACAAAACAAATGGCCATAGACATTAACACAGACTTCATATCCCCACTTAGGGCAAAGAATACAGAAAACAAGAAATGTAACCCCAGACAGGTCTCCCCCCGGAGAACCACTCAGATGACCATCACATGAGCCTACTTGCAGACCCCCCCCCCTTTTCAGGATTCCACACCCTGGGAGGGTCGCATTGCATTGTTGAACGCACGTTCAGCAGTAGCCCATGCACAAGAAATACATGAGCTACTTGATGATACCAACCTCCAGTTTTTGGCGATTACCGAATCCTGGCTGAAAACCCTGTCCCCCCTTCTCCTGAACGAGCTGGTGCCTACAGATTATACCATCTTTTCCAATCCAAGACTGCACCGAGGAGGAGGTGGAGTAGCCGTCATTGCAAAAAAAACTCTACATGTCTCACATCTCACTCTTTCACATATTCCAACCATGTTTGAATACATCATGTTAAGAGTCCACTCGGGAACTCACCCAGCAATTACACTCTTCTGCCTATATCACCCCCCAGGAGAAGAAGGCCAGTTCCTGGATGAGCTCCAGCTGGTCCTAGAGGATCTGGTCAATCAGTCTACTCAAATCATCCTCTGTGGTGATTTTAACATTCATTTTAATGTACCATCTGACCCTTATGCCACAAGACTCAAATCCATTCTAGAGAATCTGGCCTTTATTAACCAGTTCCATGATTCCACACATAGACATGGTAAACAACTGGACCTTTTGGTCCACAGAGGGCTGCGAATGTCACATACCACCACATCCTCATTGCCATGGGCAGATCACAAGATCCTTACAGCACATCTACCTGACTGGACCCCCACAACAAAGGCAAAGGGTCGAAAGCAATTGCCAGCCAAAATAACTATTCGAGACATGAAGAACCTGACTCAGGAACGCTTTTCCCATTTCTGGATTAACTGCTTAAACCCTACTCTAGAGGTCACAGAGCTGGACGCGATTTTCCACACCAAGTTGGTGCTGGCAAGAAACACTCTCTGTCCCCTACGACAAGTACGGAAAAAAACCTTGACTCAATGGAACAATCGGTGGTACACCAAGGACCTTCAGATCTATAGAACCCGCAGCAGAGCCCTAGAGAAAAAATGGCGGAAATCCCATCAGAGATCAGACCTGCTTGCTTATTTACATCACAGGAGGCTCTACAAGGCAGCCATACTTCAAGCCAAAAAGGTGTTTTTTCAACAACGGATCTCAGCAGCCGCTAACTCCCCAAGAGCACTCTTCCAGATCTCGAAAGAGCTAACATCACCTATTAACTCTATCCCGCAGGAACAGGCACAGCCACCTCTCCCAGAACTAGCAGAAAATTTAGCTGAGTTCTTCCACGAAAAAATTGTTACCATCCGCCGAGACATTTTGGCTTCCATCCCAAACTCTAATTTTATCTCCAGCTCACCCAAAACATCAATCAGGGCACTGCATATACAGTCACAGCCACCTCCATCATGCGACCAGGCTCAGGACTCTCCCCTCCAGAAAGAAGAACAGACACAGACCCTCTCCCGCTTTGCCACACTGTCTCAAGAGGAAATCCGTCAGATCGTAGTAGGATTGGGCCCCTCATCCTCCCCACTGGACCCAGTGTCCACACCCGTATTCAAAGAGTTGCTTCATACCTTGATTCCAGATATCACACATCTAATAAACAAAAGCCTGAATTCAGGGGAGGTCCCGCTCTCGTGGAAAAAGGGAGTCGTTACCCCCTTGCTAAAGAAAGCCGACGCAGACCCTAAAATCCCAAACAACTACAGACCAGTAACTCAACCCCGCGTGTTGGCAAGAATTGGAGAACACATTGTCACCACGCAAGTGCAGAATCATCTGGAAACCAACCTCATGCTCCATGACTCACAAACAGGCTTCCGCCCCATGAGAGGCACAGAACTGGCAGTCGCCGATATAAGAGAGACCTTACTAAGAAAAAGTGACAGTAATCACCAATCAGCTCTGATACTGCTTGACCTCTCCGCAGCATTCGATACAGTTGATCACACCATTCTCCTGTCCCGACTGCAGGAAGTGGCAGGCCTAAAAGGGTCTGCACTGAAGTGGATACAGTCTTTCCTCTCAGACAGATCCCAACAAATAAAAATCGGGGAGAGCTGGTCGTCATCTAAAGCTCTCCCATTTGGCGTACCACAAGGCTCAGCACTATCACCACTGTTATTTAATATTTACTTAAAGCCACTAGCAACCGTCATCGACTCTTTTGATCTCAAATTCCAAATCTATGCTGATGACGTTCAGCTCTTGGTGGATCTTCATCCAGACAGCCAGGATTCCACACGGATCATTCCATGCCTCGAGGCTATCCAAACCTGGATGTCCTCCAATTTCCTGAAGCTTAACAACGCCAAAACGGAGATACTGATTACTAAAGGGCCCAAAGGTACACCTCCGCCACAGCTACCGTGGCCAGCTTCGTGGGGCCCCCAGCCGACACCAGCCGAAACAGTCAGGGATTTGGGGATTGCCCTGAACCAGCAGCTCTCCAGCACCACACAGGCAACTACAACCATCCAGGCCTGCAACCTTCACTTGAATCGTCTGGCCCCGATCTTCCCGTTCCTGGAACTGAAACACAAAGCTATCCTCTATCATGCCTTCATCGGCTCCCGTTTGAACTACGGAATTTATAACCATCTAGGGGCCACAAAGAAAACCATTAAACATCTACAGAAGGTCCAAAATAGAGCGATTCGAATGATCTTTAAACTAAACAGACGGGATAAGGTCTCCCCTTGGAGACAAAAGCTCCAGTGGCTCAAGGTGGACTCCTTGATTGATTACCGGGTATGTCAAAGAGTCTGGTCCATCCTACACAAACCTGGCCCTTGCTACACCAGAACCTGGATTAACATGCCTTCAAAAAGACAAGCGCTAAGACCAACCTCTAAATTACTCATCTGCCCAATAAAGTGCCAGAAAACGTACAAAGGAGGATGCACCTTTGGGTACAGAGGGGCAAAAACATGGAATGAACTTCCGACTCCGATAAGACTGATGTCCAATCTGCACTCTTTCAAAGCTGCCCTGAAGACCCATCTGCTAAATAGAGATGCTGGGCCCTCATCAACAGTGGCAAAAACCATCCAACAGAAGCCTCAGTCTCAAACTAGAGTCCTCATCTCCAACCAGTCCCAAAACACTGTAGAAAAATTCACCCAGCAGAACCCTCAGCCCCAAACCACCGGTGGCAAGACAACCAGACAACTTAGTATAATCCCAGACATAAGAACCAAGATACAACAACCATGTCAACGACAGAGCAGTCTTAGTTGTAATCTCCACAAAACCAGCATGCCAAGCAGCAGCTCACTTCACCCAAGCCAGCATTTCGATCACAAGGACATCAACATAAATTCTGTGGCCCTCAGACAAGAGAACAGGACACTTATGAGGAAGGTACGAAGTATCGAAGAGGGCAAGATACAAAATCACACTCCACCGGGTGACCTTCTGCCCCAACAAACAGTCAGACAAGTCTGGGGAGTCACCTCTCCCCCCCTTCCCCAAAGGAACAACCGGCGGCTATGGAACTTGGCAATACAGAATAAGAACTCGAGATATACATCTGAGAGATTCTTTTCAGTTCCCTCTTGATGAACGCTGCCCCCAGACTCTCTAAGGGCTTGCCCTAACTGTTCCTTCGTCTGTTTCTGTTTTCTCGTTCTCTTTATTTTGTGTTTCTCCCCTTCGCTTTCTTTTTTTTTCTTTCTTTTTTTTCCCTTTCTTTTCTCCCTTTCCCTTCAAGCTGATTGCTATCTTTTTTTCTCTGTTTTTTTTATCAGTTTTATGATGATGTATTAGCGGGTTGATGCCAATGGGCCCAGCCGCATTATAAATACTTTTAAAATAAAAAAAAATAAAAAAAAAATTCTGGAACAAATACGTACGTCTTCATATTTCACCAAATTAGACCTCAGGGGGGCGTACAATCTACTTAGGGTAAAGAGTGGAGATGAATGGAAGACCGCTTTTCGGACTCAGATAGGACATTACGAATACAAGGTAATGCCTTTTGGACTTTGCAATGCCCCAGCAACCTTTCAGAAATTCATTGATGATATATTCCGAGAGTTTTCTGATTTGTTCATGATAGCATATCTTGATGATATCTTGATTTTTTCACCAAACCTCAAACTACATGTTTTACATGTCAAACAGGTGCTACTCAAATTAAGAGAAAACAAATTATTCTGTAAACTATCGAAATGTCTATTCAACGTACAACGGGTGGAATACCTCGGTTATATCTTGTCCCCTGGAAAGTTGGAAATGGACACACGTAAGATTGAGGCAATTGTCAATTGGCCAGCTCCTACCAACATAAAGGCGGTCCAAAGATTTCTGGGCTTCGCCAATTTTTACAGGCGGTTTATCAAGGGATTTTCTGAATTAACAGCACCCATATCGGCATGTACTAGCAGCAAGAAGACATTCCAGTGGACCAAGGAAGCACAGAAATCATTTGAAATCTTGAAAACCAGATTTACTTCAGCCCCTGTATTGGTTCAACCGGACATACAAAGACAGTTTTTTGTAGAGACCGATGCATCAGATAAGGCCTTAGGTGCCATACTCTTTCAGCATGACAACAAACGATCCACCCTCCGACCGATTGTTTTTTTTTCAAGGAAGCTTCAAGCAGCTGAGCTAAACTATACAGTGCTAGAGAAGGAACTTTTGGCTATTAAGGAGGCTTTAGCTGAGTGGAGACATCTTTTAGAAGGGGCTCAGCATAAGATTATTGTATATAGCGACCACAAGAACCTAGTTCATTTTAAGACCCTTAGAGTACTAAACCAGAGATTGGCAAGGTGGTTATTGTACCTGTCTAGGTTTGACTTCGAAATCACGCATAGACCAGCATCACAACAAGTCCAAGCTGACGCGTTATCTCGATTGTATGTAGAAGATCAAGAACCAGTCCCAGCACCCCTGATGTTTGATCCTCAACAGGTCCGAATATCCGTAATAGGGAAATCATTCTTTTCTAGAGTTGTGGAGTCATATGCCGATCAGCAGGATATAGAAACATGGGAAGGGTTGGTAAAGAAGGAAGGTGCTTGGTACAAAGAGAATCGGTTGGTAGTGCTAGATCCTGTTTTACAAGAGGAAGTGTATGAAGCAAATCATGAATCCTGGGTAGCCCCCCACGAAGGTGTGACCAAGACCCTATCCCGTATCTCGAAGTATTTCTGGTGGCCCCAGATGAAGAAATATGTAGAAGAAAAGGTTGCTTCTTGTAAAAGATGTGTACAGGTTAAAGATAATACCCAAGCTCTGAGAGGTAACTTATTACCAATCGAAGCGCCCCCTATTCCATGGCACACAATCTCTTGGGATTTGGTTACCAACCTTCCACCAAGTAAAGGTTTTACAACCATTCTGGTAGTGGTGGATTACTTTTCCAAGGTGGCACACTTTATACCTTGTAAAACAGTTCCCAATGTACAGAAGTTAACATAAATATTTATAAAAGATATTGTCAGACTCCATGGGTTACCCAGAAAGATAATTTCGGATAGAGGCACACAATTCCATGCTAAATTATGGAGGAACATTTGTTCAGCTTTGAATATACAAACAGCATATTCTACAGCCTATCATCCCCAAACAGATGGTCAGACAGAGAGAACTAATAAGACTATGCAACAATACCTCAGGGGATGTGTGATAGAACAACCTCAAAGATGGGCTCAAGTATTACCTGCAGTGGAGTTAGCGTATAACACATCGTTACATACTGCTATAGGTACCACTCCTTATCATTGTCTATATGGACACCACGTCAATACTATACCCTGGGTTGTACCTGAAGATCTGTGGGCAAATATTAATCTAGATCCCCAAACTGTGTATCAAATCCAAGAAACAGCTTATTTGACATTGCAAAAGACTCGAGCAAACATGAAAAGACAGTACGACAAGAAAACCGGGGATCATCCCATGTATGAGCTGGGTCAGTTAGTTTGGGTGGAAGGGCGTCATTTTCCATGGCCAACCTCGAAGAAATTCAGACCAAGATACCTGGGCCCATACAAAATATCTGAGGTTATTTCCCCTTGGGCATATAGGTTGAGTCTACCGTCTAAATGGGGTATTCACAATGTTTTTCATGTTTCCAAATTACGACCTTTTTGTAAACGAGTTTTGAGATCTCAAGAAGACAGACCTGGTAGGGGGGAGTCTTCAGGTGGGGATATTGTCACGAGCGCGGCTCACTCACCTGCGCGTGGGGAGCGCGGTCTCGGCGGCGAGGCGCGCTCGTGTCAACGAGACGCGGCGGGAGCTCGGGGTCCGCGGGGGGAGCGGGAGCGGGTCCCCGGGGCTGCCCGCTCGACCCCCCTGCAGCTGGCCGGGAGGCAGGGACAGCCGACTGCTTCACGGGAGAGACACGCACGCGTCTCCTCCCAGCCGCTAAGGCGCTCACCCCGGGGGCACCAGAGTACACCTCCTGGATCAAAGGCACCCCCGGGGCACCAGAGAGACACTTCAGCCCCACAGAAGGTTCCCCGGGGGGACCAGGAAGATAAACACCATGGGCAGCTTAGAAACAGGTGTAAGCTGCCGGGGAGTTCACAAAGGCGGGAGTTGGCCAGATGGAGGAGGGGTTTTCTGGTTAGGAATGCAGGTAGCTGGAGAGCCACACCCTTCCTCAACAGGTGGTTGCATCCCACCTTTTTACAATCTGCTAGGAGGGCTATGACTACGAGGGGAGGAGCTAGACCCAATTCAGGGAGAAGGTCACATGCCCCAATGGACCAATCTAAGGCCAGTACATCAGTATTTAAAGAGTTCCAATCCTGAGAACACTGCTTCGCTACTGCTTACGGTGGCACGGGGCTGCTAGGTGGGGGTCAAGTTTCCCTTCCTGGGTCTTAGTAGGGAGGTGGTTTGATTAGGTCTAGGCTATCCTTAGTTTCAAGTTCTTGGTCCAAGGTTTTCAGAGCTGCTTATTAATTGCTGATACTTCTGTATATCTGGTGGTAGGTTTTTTCACCCCTTAACTGGCTGTTTCTGGTCTTACTTACAGCTGGGGGTTTTTCCTACACACCAAACCGGTCACCTCAGCCACGACCTCCTTCCGAATTAGATTCGGCGGTGGGTATTTGAGGAGGTTGACATTGTCATCAGGTGTTGTGGACCTGGACTGCTGTGGACCCAGCGACGTGTACAGGTATGTCTCAAGGGGTGGCAGACGGGGGATTGACAGATAGCGAAGCCGACATGTTACACACGGCGTCAGGAGGCATTCCTGGGCCTTCTATCACAATTGAAGAAAGGTTAGAGGAGTTAACGCTAGAAAATTTACATTTAAATACCAGACTAACCGAATTAAGAACTCAGGTAGATTTGGGCGCGGCCCTAGCCCCTGGTATTGAGATCCCCATTAACTTACCACTACCAGAACGCTTTTCAGGAGACCCGACCAAGTTTCAGGTGTTTTTGAATCAATGTAAAATCCAGTTTTTGTATAAAGCTAGAGCATTTGCCTCAGACGCTACCAAGGTAGCCTTTGTTTTGAGTAATTTAACAGGGGATGCTGCTGTATGGGCCACACCATTGATAACGCAACAGTCCCCACTACTATCAAATTACAATTTGTTTGAGAGAGAATTTGTTACTATGTTCTCGGAGAGGGCGGTTCAAAGGAACCGAGAATTGGAGATGATGGATTTGGTTCAGGGTTCCTTAGATGTTCGTGCGTATATAGCCAGATTCAAGAGACTATCTTCTGAGATTGAATGGAACGAACCAGCCTTGGTTGCTCACTTTAAGAGAGGATTAAGGTGGGAAATTCAAGATGAATTGGTCCATCTAGAACCCCCTAGGGTTCTACAGCGATTAATAGAATTGGTTTTGAGGATTGATGCCAGACTACAGGAAAGAAGGAATAAGAGGCGTGCCCCTGACAGAGGCAAATTGCCCAATCCAACTCCAATACCATCACAGCGTGCCATACCCCGCAGTCCTAGTCCAGAACCCATGCAGGTTGGCAGCAATACAAGGGCCCCTCTGACACCCGAAGAAAGACAACACCGCCGAGTTAATATGCTGTGTTTATATTGCGGTGGGGAAGGACATTTCATCAAGGACTGCAAAGCTCGCTTGAGAGCAGTAAAAGAGATGGCTCGACCTTAGTGCCCCGGGGGAAGAGCCAGTATTCGCGCCCTCAAGGGGTCCCAGCAGTGGCTGGACACAAGGAACCAATGTCACATTTCTATGTACCGATCACTTTAAGGTGGCCCAATTCACCACAATTGGAGACATTAGCCTTATTGGATTCAGGAGCGGCGGGAAATTACATAGATGGCAATTTCGCGGCAGAACAGGAGATTAAACTGTTTCCTAAAGACCTTCCCATACCTGCCACATCGGTGGATGGAAGCCCTTTGAAAGGGGGACCTATTTCAGAAGATTCAGGACCAATATGGATTGACATGGGGGCACATCATGAAATACTCACCTTTGATGTCATAGAAGCCCCACAGTTCAAGATTATATTAGGTCTCCCCTGGTTGGAGTTGCACAACCCTCATATCAACTGGAAAACCAGGGTGTTGACCTTTTCAGACCTAGCATGTCAGGGCCACTGTAGAACCCATATGGGGGGAGTACAACCAGTGGTTTTTCCTTTAATTGCAGCCATAGTCCTACCCAGGGAATATCAAGAATTCGAGGATGTCTTTTCCGAGAAAGCAGTGGAAGAACTACCGCCACATAGACCCTATGATTGTCCAGTGGACTTACAACCAGGGGTAGTACTTTCACCAGGGAAAATTTATACCTTGACAGGTAAAGAACGGATCACATTGACCGAATATATTGACGAGAATTTGAGGAAGGGGTTTATACAGGAATCCAAGTCACCCGCGGGTGCCCCGTTGTTTTTCATATCCAAAAAAGATGGGGGGGTAAGGCCCTGCGTGGATTATAGAGATTTAAATGCCAAAACTATAAGGAATCCCTACCCACTACCGTTAATCAAGAGCATTCTGGAACAGATACGTACTTCTTCCTATTTCACTAAATTGGACCTCAGGGGGGCGTACAATTTACTTAGGGTAAAGAGTGGAGATGAATGGAAGACCGCTTTTCGGACTCAGATAGGACATTACGAATACAAAGTAATGCCTTTTGGACTCTGCAATGCCCCAGCAACTTTTCAGAAATTCATTGATGACATATTCCGAGAGTTTTCTGATTTGTTCATGATAGCATATCTTGATGATATCTTGATTTTTTCGCCAAATCTCAAACTACATGTTTTACATGTCAAACAGGTGCTACTCAAATTAAGAGAAAACAAATTATTCTGTAAGCTATCGAAATGTCTATTCAACGTACAACGGGTGGAATACCTCGGTTATATATTGTCCCCTGGAAAGTTGGAAATGGACACACGGAAGATTGAGGCAATTGTCAATTGGCCAGCTCCTACTAACATAAAGGCGGTCCAAAGATTTTTGGGCTTCTCCAATTTTTACAGGCGGTTTATCAAGGGATTCTCGGAATTAACAGCACCCATATCGGCATGTACTAGCAGCAAGAAGACATTCCAGTGGACCAATGAAGCACAGAAATCATTTGAGATCTTGAAAACCAGATTCACTTCCGCACCTGTATTGGTTCAACCGGACATACAAAGACAGTTTTTTGTAGAAACCGATGCATCGGATAAGGCCTTAGGTGCCATACTTTTTCAACATGACAACAAACTGTCCACCCTCCGACCGATTGGTTTCTTTTCAAGGAAGCTTCAAGCAGCTGAGTTAAACTATACAGTTCTAGAGAAGGAACTTTTGGCTATTAAGGAGGCTTTAGCTGAGTGGCGACATCTTTTAGAAGGGGCTCAGCATAAGATTATTGTATATAGTGACCACAAGAACCTAGTTCATTTTAAGACCCTCAGAGTACTAAACCAGAGATTGGCAAGGTGGCTATTGTACCTGTCTAGGTTTGACTTCGAAATCACGCATAGACCAGCATCACAACAAGTCCAAGCAGACGCTTTATCTAGATTGTATGTAGAAGATCAAGAACCAGTCCCAGCACCCCTGATGTTTGATCCTCAACAGGTCCGAATATCCGTGATAGGGAAATCCTTCTTTTCTAGAGTTGTGGAGTCATTTGCTGATCAGCAGGATATAGAAACATGGGAAGGGTTAGTAAAGAAGGAAGGTGCTTGGTACAAAGAGAATCGGTTGGTAGTGCTAGATCCTATTTTACAAGAGGAAGTGTATGAAGCAAACCATGAATCCTGGGTAGCCCCCCACGAAGGTGTGACCAAAACCCTATTCCGTATCTCAAAGTATTTCTGGTGGCCCCAGATGAAGAAATATGTAGAAGAAAAGGTTGCCTCCTGTAAAAGATGTGTACAGATTAAAGATAACACCCAAGCTCTGAGAGGGAAGTTATTACCAATCGAAGCGCCCCCTATTCCATGGCACACAATCTCTTGGGATTTGGTTACCAACCTTCCCCCCAGTAAGGGTTTTACTACCATTCTAGTAGTGGTGGATTACTTTTCCAAGGTGGCACACTTTATACCTTGTAAAACAGTTCCCAATGTACAGAAGTTAACCGAACTATTTATAAAAGATATTGTCAGACTCCATGGGTTACCCAGAAAGATAATTTCGGATAGAGGCACACAATTCCATGCTAAATTATGGAGGAACATTTGTTCAGCTTTGAATATACAAACAGCATATTCTACAGCCTATCATCCCCAAACAGATGGTCAGACAGAGAGAACTAATAAGACCATGCAACAATACCTCAGGGGATGTGTGATAGAACAACCACAAAGATGGGCTCAAATATTACCTGCAGTGGAGTTAGCGTATAACACATCATTACATACTGCTATAGGTACCACGCCTTATCATTGTCTATATGGACATCACGTCAATACCATACCCTGGGTGGTACCTGAGGATCTGTGGGCTAAAGTTAATCTAGATCCCCAAACTGTGTATCAAATCCAAGAAACAGCTTATTTGACCTTGCAAAAGACTCGAGCAAACATGAAAAGACAGTACGACAAGAAAACCGGGGATCATTTCATGTATGAGCTGGGTCAGTTAGTTTGGGTGGAAGGGCGTCATTTTCCATGGCCAACCTCGAAGAAGTTCAGACCAAGATACCTGGGCCCATACAAGATATCTGAGGTTATTTCCCCTTGGGCCTATAGGTTGAGTCTACCTTCTAAATGGGGTATTCACAATGTTTTTCATGTTTCCAAATTACGTCCTTTTTGTAAACGAGTTCTGAGATCTCAAGATAACAGAACTGGCAGTGGGGAGTCTTCAGGTGGGGATAATGTCACGAGCGCGGCTGACAACGTGGCACACTCACCTGCGCGTGGGAAGCGCGGTCTCGGCGGCGAGACGCGCTCGTGTCCACAAGACACGGCAGGAGCTCGGGAGCCGCGGGGGGAGCAGGAACAGGTCCCCGATGCCGCCCGCTCGACCCCCCTGCAGTCAACCAGGAAGCCGACTGCCTCACAGGAGAAACGCGCACGCGTCTCCTCCCAGCCTCTAAGGCGCTCACCCCGGGGGCACCAGAGTACACCTCCTGGAGCAAAGGCACCCCCGGGGCACCAGAGAGACACTCCAGCCCCACAGAAGGTTCCCCGGGGGGACCAGGAAGAGAAACACCATGGGCAGCGTGGAAACAGGTGTAAGCTGCCGGGGAGTTCACGGAGGAGGGAGATGGCCAGATGGAGGAGGGGTTTTCTGGTTAGGAATGCAGGTAGCTGGAGAGCCACACCCTTTCTTAACAGGTGGTTGCATCCCACCTTTTTACAATCTGCTAGGAGGGCTATGACTACGAGGGGAGGAGCTAGACCCAATTC
>JAVSBX010431880.1:0-12904 GCA_033119125.1 Desmognathus anicetus
GGGAAACAACGCCGCGTTTTTCCTTTGATTATTTTCCCTTCCCCCTAGGCGGTAGGGGGCGATAGCGCCCCCTACTGGTAGTAGTGTGTGAAGGGAACCGTAACACCTTTATTATTCAATTCATCCTTACCCCATTGCATTGGATTTAGAACGGCTCACTCACTACCCAGTGGTGTGCCGTTCTATATAAGCATCACAGTCAGCGACACGACCCATTAGCGCATGCGCTGTACTCGGGCCAGTCACTTTCCAACATGGCGCCAATCGCAATTGTGATTGCTGCACGGTCTAATGTACCACATGCATGGTCCATCTTCTCACGATCACGCCATGCCGGACTACTTATATACCCCCTCACCAGCACTAGGCCACACGCATTTTCTGTTGTGCCGTAGAGGACATAGCACCACGCCAGGCTTTTCAGCACACAAGAGGTAAGTGTCTCCATGCCCAACTGTTGAGACTCTAGTGCATTAGCTCGTTATTGTTTTCTGTAGCGCTTGTGCTTATACCCCGTCGGGTGTCCTTGTTATTTATTTTCCAGTACTTCGCAAGCGGTCACACGGATTTTAGTATACAGCGGGTGAGTTTTGTTGCAATGATTGTTCAGCTACAACAATGTCAGTTTCCAATTCCTTGGTTTCTTGGTATGTCATTTTCCTTTTCCTGCTCCCTATATCATATATTTCCCACGGACAAACGCCTTTATAGAATCCCAAACAATATTCAGATCAGCAGTTTCAAAGTTCTCAGTCCAAGAAATAGAAAGAATGTTGTCTATTTCTGTTACAATGGGTTGTTGTGTTAGCCATTGCCTTCTCAAGGACCTCCGGTAGTTTCCATTTCTATAATGCCCTGTCTAAAATTTAAATGCTACTGGATTATGATCGAAGACCACTCTAGGCAAGATTTTGCAGTGTTTTACCAGATTATATGAAGCTAAGAAGATTTCAATTCTTGATGAATGACGATGTTTATGGGAATGAAATGTGTAAGCTAATTTTCCTTTGTTCTCCTCTCTCCAGATATCTGCTAGCACCAAGTGGTCTTTCAATTGCTTTTAGGCCTGCCTCACCCTGGGCAACCTGTTGAAATTCCCTGCAACTGTTTTATCTATGCGGGGGTTTATGGAGTGGTTGAAGTATTCCCCCTCCCCCAGAATAATAATATTCAGGTCAGCCAGGTTTATTTCAAGGATTCCTTTAAACCTAGCAGGATCTTTGCAATTGGGGCCATAGACCGAATCTAGCATTAAATTTCAATTTTTTTATTTCATTTTTTGTGGATGTGGGATTCGACCCGGTGTCGCTGGGGTGAAAGCACTGGGATTTTGCCCACTGCTCCACTCAACAAACCACTTGCAAAGGTGCTTCAGTTTCTTTATCTTTAGAAAAAACAGAGGCAAATGCCAGCTTTTAGGGTTTCTTATTCAGGCACATCTTTTTAAGGGGAAGAACTTGGAGAATCAGTCAGTGCCCTGAGCCTATTTTATGCATAGTAAAAAAACTGCATACTCATAATTAACGTAAAAATGTTGAACAAAAGTTGTGCAATACAGCAATTTTTATGGGGAGCGAGGATGCAAACATGTTCTTGCCCATGGTCTGATATTCTTTTTCCAGGGCTACTTTGGGATCCGAGTCCAGCCCTGCTGGAAAACATATGTACTTAGACACTGACCCCAGTGGTGTGGTTTGTGGATATTGTAATAATTTTTACTTTACACTGCACTGCAACGTGTACATGTATGTTCTTTATTTTAAGCAGCACCCACTACAGCAGCAGATGTTCTCCAGCGAGCCATATAATGCAAATACCTTTGCTGAGCGAGCAGAGCAGTTTTCATATTTGCAAGACTGCTGCATGCGCCATTATTCACTTGGCAAGTCTTCTACCTACTCTGAAAAAATTATTTAATGACGGTTGACCATCACAATACTTTGGTTACTGGCATTTGAAGAGCGATTAAAAACCCACAGGCTGTATGGTCACATAGTAATGCTGGATACCCACTGCCACTGGACAGCAGAGATGTGCATACAGCACCCAACACATGAACTATAAATACTGCACTTAAATAGGCAAAAAGATAGTACAAGGAAGTAAGGAATGTATGGGAGTACATCTGCAGTAACAGCTAGGTGTGGGCGAGACAGTAAAATCACAAGGCGAGCCGATCCAGAGATCTGGCTTAGCCAGCCGAGCCCGTATTTGGCAGTTCCATACCAAAATGCCTTTAAACCCATTTGGGTCTTATGTATGTCATAATGTGTCTTAAAACACCTTAGGGATGCAGAGGTTGCTCCAGCATCGGTAAGCGCTGCCCTATCTTCTCCTGGCTACTCTGGTATCTTCAGATTTTCTGCCTGTTTCACCCCTTCTAGTTGTGCTATAGACTTTGTGATATATATGTTATTTATTTATGTGTCATATACGCTGACCTGATATTGACCACATAGCTTTACTGTATGTCTGTATATTGATATATATGTCCGTGTTGCCTCTTCCCATCTCGCCTACTTGGCGTGTATCCTTGGCTCTTTTCTTAGCCTCACTCTTCCCTTCTCCCGACCGAGACACTCTGCCGCTGTCCCCTTGTCCCTGATCACTCTCGTCCCCAAGGCAGATGGAACACCGCACAAAGGCTTCATGACTGGTACACAGAGCGGGATACAAATGTCAATAACACCATAACATTATGAGTCTCATGCTGCCTATGTCTTTCATTTGCGCAACTCCCATTGAAATCGACAGGAGTTACGCAAAGGAAAAAATATAAGTGCTACGAACCTCTTTTGCTAATCAGACCCCTTCTGTCTCAAGTGTGTCACAAAAGGTCTTAAAACACATTTTCAGATACACAAGCAAACATTTTTTTTTAATGCAAAAAATAAATGTTTCTGGGCTCAAGCCTGCCTCTTTGATTAACATAGGCCACGAGCCACGTCAAGTCAGGTGTTTGGTTCAAGCCCAGCTCTACTTCACACTGAGAATTGCTGCAAAACGTTTGAATCAAAATGTCACCTGCCACAATACATTTTTTTTTTGCAAACACAAAATGTCAAAGACGTAAGGGGACAGCATGACTCAGATTAACATACAGAATACACATGGGGGTAGAAGGCCCCACCACAAAAAACAAGCAATGGCCAATGCCATTAGTTTTCTGCATGTGCTCGCAGGTCTCGTCAGCTGTACGGGATAGTTGGTGGCAAGAGAGCTGGTAACAGGGAACTGGATGGTTTTAGTGGCGACAGGTGGGTGCTTCTCCTGTGGGGAAGGTGGCGGGTTCTGGCTGTGGGGCGAGGGTTTGGTGGGGTGATGGAGAGTACAGTTTAATGTGATGCTGTGGGTTGGACCATGGGGAGGAGTGAGTGGATTGTATCTCAGTTGTTTTCTTGCATTATATTGTGTCACCTTACCTTCATTTGGAACTGAAGATTTTTTTAGGGAGGTTGTGGAGTATATGTCTGTGGTCTTCAGTATGGTCTCACGTCTTGTACTTTTTTGAAACTGGCTCCAAAGCTTTTTTAATAGCAGTGGTATAAAACATGCTATTGTGCATACCCAGATTTCCACTTATGGTAAATCATGTGGAGGGCCTTGTGCAAATGTAAATTCAATAGTGAATGTTTCCTTTACCAAGTAAAGACTGAATTGTTAGAGGGTTGTCATCTATTTACATTGCAGTACAATTAAATGTAACCAAACACAGGCGCCACTACGTTGGGCTTCAGACCCCTCCCCTCATCCTCCAAACCGCAGAGCTTACATTTAGGCCATTTTGAACCTGGAATTTGTAGTTATTACAATGTCTGAAGAAAAAAAATGAATGCACCTGATGTGGTTGATACCCGTTAAAAAAAATGGTTTTTATTAAGAATTGCCTTTGTTTATTTATAGAGCGTTTATGATCATCAAAGCGCAAACAGCAAAACACAGAACAGACAAACATGGAAGAAAGCAATGGCAAATGAAGGTGGTACATTAACTCCGCCTCCAAATTTACATGAACCACGTCCCGCAATTTAAAATTACCCCTGAACTTGAAGTCTAGTTGCGCCAATGTGACCCAATGCGTGGTTTCTGTTAAATTAAACTAGAGTCTGCAGCTGACAGACATCCTTAACAAACTCTGCAATTTTACCTTTGATCACACTGTTGCAAGATGCAAAACGCAAATGATACAGCGAAGAAGTCATTCTTCACCCATGTGCTTCCCTACACTTCGTGATGTCAAAAGGCAGAAAACTAAAAAAAACTTCAGGAAAAAAAAAATCTCGGTAAAATGTAAGCTCAGCACCCTGGAGTAGCCGCACTGACCAAACCAGTTTTGTGCTCACACGTGCACTACAGAGGAAAGCAAAAACGAATGAAAAGCAACACTAGGGTTGTCAGAGACTAAGAGGTTGCTCCACCCCTACTGCAACCCACCAGCTCAGATAGCCTCAGCAACAAGGCGCTCGTTATTACACCAAGGGGTTAATTTACAAAGCGGGTTCCATACTGTCTTAATTTTACTACTGGCGTAACTCCCCTTGCTTTGTGAATCAGCCCCTAAATATTGCACAACACCTGATCGAGACATATGACTCCAGCAGGCGCCGACTAACGCGTCCCGCGGGTGTGGTCTGAGGTACAGACGATTACGGCGCGGTAAGAGTACGGCGCAATAAAACCCCCAATTAACCCATGTAAAAACGGCGCGCCGTTTTATATGCGCCGTAATTGTACGTAACCGTGGTCTGCCCCAGGGTTGGCTAGCCCCTCCCTTGACGCACCAGCTGTCTTACCTTCCCTCTTGTGATAGTATCCACGATAAAGCCGAACTGGTGAATGTCGTCTGGTTGCGCCATGACGGCCCAGGTTCAAGAGTCCGCAAGCAATCCAAAACGAGAAGAAATGCAGGGCGAAGGTTCTAGCGAGAGCTCCGAGAAAACGCCGGGGCGGCAGGACCGCCTGCGCCTCTGCTTGGGACTGCCCAGTTCTTTGCCCATAGGCAGGACATCAGAATAACGAAAAGAGCCGGCTGTAGGTCATTATAAAGCTAAAGGTCTCAGCAAGAGTGGTGCAAGTTGCACCAATGCAAGATGCGCCAGTGCCGCACAATTTGCGCCAAACAAAATGGCTGCCAGATATACAATAACATTCCGATCATTATTTGGAATGCAAAGAAAGTATATGTGGACTTCGAAAATGCAAAAAATTTACCTTGACCTCTGAACGGATTTTCGCGATTTTTCGGAATGTACGCTAATGTTCCGTGCTACTTTGAAACGCAAAAAAATTGTGCAAAAATCTGTTCAGCAGTTTAGGCTGTGCGTGTGGGCAAAAATGGTGCAATTTCCTTATGGGAAATTCCCATTTTTAAATGCCCCAAACGTCTCGATTTTTCCGTGTTGAACAACATTTGAACCATAAATGCTATCTTTTTGAAATTTGGCAAGTACATTCAGATGGGATCCACCAAATGGCTTGCAAAATTTAAGGATGGCAGCATTTATGGTTCAAAAGTTAAGGGGAATGGCATATATAATTTCAGTAGAGATCTGTTCTACTCACAAATTACCTGACAGATTCTGGCTTTGATATGGAGCCAATGGAGGTATCTCCTGGCTGAGTAGATGTGGTCACTCCACTTATGGCTGTGGACAACCCTGACAATGTTGTTCTGATGGACCTGTAGCTTCTTTGTTCTGCAGGGTGGTGCCTGCTAGAAGGATGTTACAATAATCTAAATTAGAACCTCTGGCTATGGTAGAACAATTTTCGGCAGAAGGGAAGGTGCATAATGTTGTAGAGTCTTGACTGATTTGCCAACTGGGATGATGTGGCCTCCAACGGAGAAAAAAGAGAAGGAAGGTTCCAGGGACTTTAGGCGAGAGGGAGCACCCGCAATGAGAAGTTTGGTTTCTTCATTGTTGAGGCCGAGGAAGTGCTGTGCTATCGAAGATTGAATGGTATCATAGATGGATTTAAGGAAAATGATTGCCAGTGAGGTGAAGCAGAACCTGTGTATTGGTGTACGCCACACCAAGTCTGTCTAATTCGTCAGGGTCTTGGTGTGTAGGTTGTACAGCGTGGGGGAGACCTAGCATCCATGTGGGACTCCATACATGACATTGGTTGGGGTGGCAGAGTGGGAGCCATGAAAGCCTTTTGCAGTCCAATTGGCTAGGAAGGACTCCACTCGTTTGATCGCAAGGGGAGAAAAAGTGGTCAAGTGGCCAACCAGGTCGAAGGAAGCTGAGGTCGAGGAGGAGGGTTAAACCCACTTTGTCTCTGGTGCCATCAAGCTGGATTTTAGAGGCATACTCCAGTGGCCCAGACAACTTACTTGCAAGTTGTTGTTCATATCTCTTTAAATGGTGCCTTTTCTGTTTGCCAGATCCCACACCCGATGCTACATGAATATTTAATGAGAACCATTCGTAGGACTTGTTCTAGTCTCATTGCGCATGTCCCCTGAGCTGTCGGTACCCAGATTTCTTTGCACACCTCTCACTTCAGCAGCATTTATTTTTATGTCCTGCCTAGTTTGCTTGAAAGGCGGTGGGTCCAGGGCTCTGAACAACCGATTGTTTGAAATTAGCCCAGAATGGAATGTGAGCTCTGCATCGCTGAAATCCTAATCGCAAAGCAATGTACATAATCGGGAGCATTATTAGGGCTTTACAACGTTCATGTCCTCCTTTCAAAAAGGGGTTCCATATGCATATATTTATGAAACCATGCACGAATGCCTCATCTCGGGGAGGGGGTAATGGAAGAGGGTATTCATCTGCTGCCAGTCACCAGATTTTTGGCTGCTCAAAGAATGTACACTGAATAGTGCTGGAGTCTGATTGGCTTCTGCCTTTAATGTGATTGTGGTTTATCAAACTGCCCTGACACCGCTTCATTTGATTTGGAGACTGCTACAGTAGAAGCACTTCCTGCATGGCTTGAAGAGCAGAGGAAAGAGCACCATCCTTCGCCGGCTCCCTTTTGAAAAGGAGGCTGTATAGCGCTCTGATCTGTTACTGCTGTGACTGTTGTGAACCCCGTGGCTGAGTTTGAGCAGTTTTGCTGACACTCGGTTGAGTACCGTTGGAAACAAACAATAATTGCATGTGCACATTATTTTATTAATCCCAGTTGCCTTTTACCATTTTCTGCATTTTTGCACTGTGCACTTTATACCTTACTTAAAGCTCCCTGGAAAGGCACTTCATTTAGTGGCTGGTTATCCATTGTATGCCACCCAGACTATGGATTCCAGCATCCATCATTCTAACCTGGAAAGGAGTGCTCTCATTGACATCGGTTGCCACGTGCCCAGCTGACGTGTCACAGGTGAATAAATCCTTCTGGGGTACGTGGGCAAGTGCGGCGTGAAGAGCGGAGGCAAGAGTACCGTCCTTCATCTGCCAAGCTCATCTGAGCAGAGCATATCCCATGTTTGTACAAGCAATTGGGTTGGTGTGTTTATCATACCTGTGGTAGGCAACGGGTAGCAGTGTGTGCTATTTAGTGCGAGCACTCTAAATAGTAAACCACTAGGAGATCTGACCCATTTAATAGGTGTCAGCAGTGAGTAAAAAGACCACTTTGGACCAATATTTTGGGGAAAAAAGGCATTGTCTATTGTGGACCACGAGGTAGCAGCTGCACTGCAACATATCGAAAAATCTAAGCAAACCATTGTCCAAACCCAAGTTTATTCAACAGATTCACAAACTATCCGACTTTAAAATCACAACCATGGCCCCAAGTCTCAGCACAGATATGTTGGATCTATCCCCGCCCAATGATCAAGCCGAGGAATCCGAGGATAGGCTTTCGCAAATGCTAAATTTGTCTATTGGCAGACCAACCCCCTGCTCCAGGCTCCCTCCCCCCAAGGTATCAGACATCTCGTAGTAGCTTTACGCCCAAACGCTAGATGCGTCTTTGGAGCTATAGAGAGTGCAGGGAATTATACCCATGGGTTAACTAAACACTTAAGCAAATAGCAGAAAAAATTAAGTTATCCCTAAAGGTAAAAATCATAAGATCTCCCAAGGAAAACACTGGGCCAAATGTAGCTATTGTTTCTACTCGGAGTAATGGATGTTTATAGGTTCTCGACTAGTGGGAAAGACCAGGATAATAGTATTTCTATGAAGGCAAAAGAGAGCATAGTAAATTAAGTCAGTGGCTTACAAAAGTGTGGAGCAAACTGAAGGTCATTTAAAGTATGCGCCAGGATTCAGTCCTTTTGAAAGGATCAGTAGATAAAGATAAGGTGGATGTCATTAATGGTCCAAGTACGTTAAGCTTGGATGATGCACCGACGGAGTGGGTGGGGTAAATAAGATAGTAACACATGTTAATAAATCAACTGTAAATGGTTGTAAACCCTTATTGAAAATACAAACGGTGCCCCCAGTTATCCATTACCCCCCACTGGTTGTCCCTTTTGTAGTGGTCATAGCAGACGTTGCTACCAAAGGAAATAAGGGATATGAGACGAGCAAACGCCTGAAACAGAAAATGCTAAGACTGCTATGGAGAAGTCCTAACTGTAATAGGCTTACCGAAGACTATTTCTGCTGACACCCGCTCCAGGTGGATTGGGCAGTAGTCGGAATGCCTGGGTAAAGTGTGTTCAGGGTGTCGGGAGTGGTTTGTGGAGGGAGGTTGTGGGCAGGGCTAGAGAGGAGGGGGTTGAGTGTAGAGGCAGTGAAGTTACGCCTGTTGCGAGCAGTGATGGTAGGGTAGGGTTTGGTTGGGTGTGGGACGTCTGAGGGAGAGACCGGGGTGGGAGGCAAGTGGTAAGAAAATGGTCGGACCAAGGGCAGGGTGTTTCTAATCCAGTCAATTGTTTTTCCTCGCCTGTGGGTGGTGCAGTAAAGGTGAAGAAGTTGAGGTTGATTAAGGAGTTGATTAATCAACCTCAGGTTGATTAGCGGGTTGTCGGAGCGGCCCCACAGAGCGACACACGGAGTCGCACACAGAGTCTTTCTGCAGGCTGAAAACGTCTTTGGCGGTCTTCACTTACTTGCCACTGCCCCTGATTGCATCTGCAGGCGGTCTCTCCTTCCTTTGTCTCGCCTGCACCCCGTTATTGTCACTTGACGAGTGGTGGAAAGGTGAGAAGGCACTGGGAGAAGCATTTTTCTTTTGTTTCTCTCATGGTGCCTGGAGCCGCCTGAGACAGGAAAATCACCTCAGTGCTTCACACTGTAAGGAGAACTACATCTCCCAACAACCCTTGCAACAACCCTTGCACTCGGCAGCGCCGACACAGTGTCTGACGTCTGACGTCAATTGACGGCCTCACGCTGCCACTCCATTCATAAAAACAGCTACCAGTGAGCGGGCAGCGTAGCGGGTTGTCGGAGCAGCCGAGTCTTTCTGCAGGCTGAAAACGTCTTTGGCGGTGA
The DNA here is from genome assembly GCA_033119125.1 of Desmognathus anicetus. Classification (NCBI taxonomy): domain Eukaryota; kingdom Metazoa; phylum Chordata; class Amphibia; order Caudata; family Plethodontidae; genus Desmognathus; species Desmognathus anicetus. The sequence continues at coordinate 9,408 of JAVSBX010431880.1, forward strand.
AGAAGGAAGGTACATCTTTGAACTGATACTTTTGCTTTCGCTATCTCCGCTAATTCCGCTTTGCGCTGCAACTTTTTAAAACTCTGCAGTATCAGATGTTACTACGACCTATGACCTGCTTTCCGTGATGTTTGGCTGTGATTGTTGACTCAGCTTGATAATTCAGCCTTCCTCCATCTGCCATTGTGTATAGCGGCTTTGTTGCCACCCCCGCTTCCACCTTCTGGGTGGCCGCGGCTAGCGTGGCGGGCAGCACAATCCAGTTCTATTAAGCCTGCAACATCAAGACCTTTTGCTGTCTCAGTCACTACTGATTAGCGACTACAGCGGAGTGCGGGCTGAGTGCCACGACTTGGATGAGAGTTGTGTGCTACTGCCTACGGCGAGCAGGAGAACATCTATAACTATCTACAAATACCCTCAACACCACTTACCTCCTAAACTCCTGGTGCGGTTGGTCAACCCGGCGACCCCCGCATTTCTTTCATCTGCAAGACAGCCCTCGGAGTGTGTAAATACAGAGGGCGTACCAGGAAGCTAGAGGCGATGCCCACTAAACCCAGAACTGGGCGCGGTCCCAATAGCCAATAAGAACTGGCTTCACAGCGACCAAGCGGAACGACTACAGACTTTGACGATCTTTCAGAGGTTTCAGGATTCTGTTTGAAAAAACGCCTCACTAGGCATTTTTCTCCCTCTTATGAAGCCCTATCTCTGAGGAAGTGAGTCTTTGTACCTGTTACTTTTCTTTTGCCTATACTGAATTAACTATGGTGCAAACACGACAGACACGGCAAAAAAAATCCAAAGTCGTATCCAAACTCTCTAAACAAGTCCTCCTACCTCTAATATTACAACCGAATGACATAATGAGCTGCAGCACCCCTCGCCAACAGACATTATCGCACTTCTTACTCCCCTCAAATAGCAGATCCTCCTCCACTCTATTGGAAGAAAATCCTCCACTTAGTTACGTGCACGAAAGTGACTCCTCAGCCATGGCGGCTGAGGTAAACCTTCCACTCATTGATGCAATAGAGTCTAATACTTCAATAAACTCTAATCATCCTTCAACCTCAGATCAAGCACAAGCAGAACGCTCTTTTTTCCCTTCTGTTGTTAACCTTTCCATTAGCTCCTCCGATGAAGACCTAGCCGCGATATTGGATGCTCCGTCACCAGCACCTATTAATGCACCCAATATTTTTGTGGAACCAACAGCAGCTTTTCCTGCAGTCCCATGGGCAGATCATTTAGCAGTCTTCGAGAAAATGACAAGTGCATTAACACATATCACTAATATCATGGGAGGTCAAAAATTGGTATTGGATGAGATTCAAACGCAATTCTCTGACTTCAAACACCAGACGAATAAAAACTTTGCATTGACGCGCTCTGCGTCCTCTACCATAACTAAACAAGTGGAGTCCCTTACAGCACAAATTCAAAATGGAAATGATCTTCAGAAATGCAGTAAAGCACTAACGTTGCAAACTTTAAAGGAAACGCAAAGACTTCAAACTGCACTTAACACACTAGATACTAAAGTTGCTGCTCTGCTTTCAAAAAATTCATCCAGCTCATCTGTACATAATGCACTCTCAAAAAACAAAACTGTGAGACCTCTAATTCCCACACCTGGCACATCGGCTGTAATACCTTCAATGAACACACAAAGTTCCAATATAAACCTCTCAAAGAATGAAGAACCGATTACTAATATAATCAATGATTCCATCTTTGAAAATGTTCCTTCGCAAATGTTAAACCCGCGAGCCAGCTCTTTTCAACCCAATTCCCCTGACATGGCAGAAAACCATACTAATCTCTCTCTGCGGAATGATAAGGAAGTATCTAAGATTATAATATGCCCTTACTCTCTTAATTTTAAGCCTCTGTTCCCTAAGGAAGACGGTTTCTCGTCCCGTTCATTCAACCTTCCTTTCTTTTTAAACCTTTGCGGACTTTGTTATGACTTAAGAGCATTGAATAAATCGGATATTGAACAGATGCAATACATCTCAACTACTGAAGGCGAGGTAATCACAAAAATCATTTTTAAGAGTTCAAGGGTCTGTTCACTGATCTTAGAAAATGCGCCTTTTTTTATTTCAAAAGGTTTTGATATAGGGCAAAACCGATGTGCACAATTGCTTCCTCTGACTGTTGGGGAAAGGACACCCTTCAATGATCAGAAAACGACTCCCATTAATAAAAGAAGACGGCAGAAATCTAGTGAGGTCTCTCAGAGCAAATAAAAAAAATTTGGTTCAGAAAAATCTTGGAATGACCATTGCCTTCCTCCTAAATCCAAATACAGAATAGAAGGTCAACCTCACCTGGACACAGTTTTATCATCAGTAAAAATCAATTCAATGTCTAAGGACGCTGCAACGTCTGTCTAGCCAATCCTCCAGCACCTAGATTGAAAGGTGCTAGTTGGAATTGCTCGGGAGCTTTTAATCTTCAATCCACACTAATTAAAGAACGTATCTCACAACTTGATTTCCTATTTCTACAAGAAACATGGTCACTGAACAATATTGAGGTTGAGGATTTCACCTCTATCTCTCAGTATGCAACTGAATCCACTAGGGGACATAACTCTGCTGGAGTAGCTCTGCTTTTGCATAATCGCAATCCCTGGACAGTTAACAAAGTATGGCCTGATACTCCTGGATTATTATGTGTTACTGCTTCTCTTCCTTATGAGAACTCGTGTATTAATTTTATTTTCTTTGTCTGGTACTGTGCACCGAAATTTTTATCTTTAACTTCTTATGTTAAATATTTTGAGGTTGTATTCTCTTTACTGTCTGATTTACTGTCCACCTACCCTAACCACATTTTATATGGGCTGGGGATTATAATTTACATCTATATAATCCTCTCCTTTATCAAGATTGGGAAGAACTGACTCCTGAGATTCCAGAGTTTTGTTTTCCTCCTGATTATGTTCCCTCTACAATAACAAAACAGGAACAAAAATTTGTTAATCAAATGCTGTCTTTAAATTTAACCTTGGTCAATGGACGGTTAGGAAAGGACTCTGCTATTGAAGCCTCTTTTCGTCGAGGCAATGTTAGATCTCTGATTGATTTTTTAATTGTGCGTTCTAGCCAATTCTCTTATATCCATGCACTGAGGCTAGAATGGCTTGAAGCAAGTGACCATGCTCTCGTTTGTTTTGAAATTTCCCTTCCTAATAATTATATCAGAAAACTGTATGAGGAAATTCCTTTATCTTTAACGGTTAAGTCAAATTGCAGGATTAATTGGAATAATTGTAACCAATTCTCTATCGCATTGCTATTGGAAAAAAATATAGAACATCTCTTGAAGTCTTCTGAAAATACAGCTATATCTAATTATGAGAATGCTGTACAGATAGTGGTTAAACACATCTCAAAGAATACAACAAACAATACTCCTATTTCTTCTAGGAATAATGAATGGTTTGATCAAGACTAAATCTTATCGTCGTAAACATTGGCAGT
>JAVSBX010432986.1:0-12889 GCA_033119125.1 Desmognathus anicetus
TCCATCCAGCAGATGCTGCAGATGCTTGTGGAGGGTTCCCAAGTCCCAGCAGTGAGTTTCCAGAGAATGCTCGGGCTGATGGCCTCCTTCATTTGTCTGGGCCCCCATGTGCGGCTGCGCTTGAGGCCCCTTCAGTGGGCTCTGGCTTCCCAGTGCAACCAACACACTGGGGACCCACAAAACAAGATAAGTGTGACAGCACATCTAGCACGGCACTTGTGCTCGAGGGGCGACGCGGTGATGCTTCAGAGAGGCAAGCCTTTTCAGCCGCTTCCACCCCAGATTACTGTAGTGACAGACGTGTCATGACAGAGTGAGCGCTATTTTCACATGGACCCACCTGATATGTGGCAGAGAGTGAGGGAAAGCTGGCATGAAATTACATTGCACTAAGTGTGCATGAATATAACTTGTGTATACATTTGTGCATCTCTGTCCATGTCAGTGCATGTGTTTATCAGTCTGTCAGGGAGTACAATTTTGCGTCGTTGTGCAGGTCAAAGCATTTATGTGTCATTATGCATGACACTACTTGTGAAAGAGTATGTACACTGCCATGTGTGTGCCAAGTTATTTTATACACATTTGTATAGCATGTACAGTATACATGCACCTGTGTGAGTGCTGATAATAGCATTCTTTTTCTTGATAGGTGACACAGTTCACTGCTGACTCAGGATAGCACTGGTTTATCATCATTGAAGCACAGCTTGAGATCACAAGCAAACTTTCACCCATTGGATTGCAATATTTGGGGCTAATGAGGAACACCATGCTGATTTTAATATTGCATTTTTCTGCAGCACTTGATCCATCAACACGTTAGTAGTTAGTCATGAGAAAATAAGGAGACTGTTATGGGAACAAGCAAACACAATTGGTTAATTCCTATAATATAAATGACTGGCTTAGTGTATCTGAAAAAGAACTTGATTTTCTGTTTGTTTGCACAGTTTTCTGCAGCAGGTCTGTTAACCTTCCAGTATGTTTTCCTATGCACAGATCTTCACTAGCTGGATGTCACAGAAGATATGCAGGCATCTTTGCATCTCCTTGTTACCAGCTCACGTGGCAGACATTGAGCACTCGGGCCTTCCACGTCAGCACCTGATGGCATGTGTTTACATTTCTTATGGTTGACATGTGTCTTTGCCTCTTAATATTTGTGTACCGTCTCCGTCAATTATAAATCTCGCATCTAGACATTGCCTGTCTTGGAGATATTTAATTATGTCACAGTCCGTTCCTCTCATTTTCTTCAGTTCGTCACCATTCTTTGCTCAATGAGATGTTTTCATAGTTCCCTCCAGCCTGTGTTTCGACTTGTTTATATTATGTTCAGAAGCCAGTTGGGAGAGTTTTGTAACACAACACTACCAGCTAAAGCGCCTCTGGGCGCTTTGAGGCTAAGAAGGGATTTACTTGCACAATAGCACTTAACACTGAAGTTCAAAACACTGCCATGCTCTTCACACATAAATATATTGACTGTAAACACTGGCACCGGGAAAATAGCAAAATGGCTAAACCTTTCTTCACTAGCATGAAAATGCAGAGGAGGAGAAAGCACTGTCATACTCTTCTCACACACACACACACAAGCATGAAAATGCCTTCAGGTGCCAAGGAGAAGGAGAAGGCACCCAAAAACACTGCCATACTCTGTGAAAAGAGGAAGATGATGGGGAAAACTCAACCTGCGGTACTGCAAAACACCAACTAGTAGTGCCATTAAATTTAGAAAAATGAAACCTGGTCAATCTCACCCATAGCTATAGTTGGATACAGCACTTATTTCCAAAATGCTGCCCCTACAACCAAAGGCGGGAAAACTCCAGTATAACTGCAGTATAACAACTCCTTTGCAGAATCACAACTTTGGAAAGTCCTTTGCAGCACAGCCTGATAACCGGCGCAACGATCGGAAATGCGTCAAGAACACGCCTGTAGCACGTCACGTCGCGCAAAAAAGTGTAACAAACTCACATCACACATTTGTAATCAACAAATATAAAACCCCAGTTGCTGTGAAAAATCAACTTGGAGAAGAGATATGTTTTTTAACATGCCTTAGAAAAGCAGGCAGAACAAACTCACATCTGACACATCTGGTGCAGCAGAAAACAGATTAATTTTTTTTCTTTCTCTTTCCCTTTACCACATTTGGTGGTGTAAAAAAGAAAGGAGGAGCTTTCTCAGAGACACTGCCAGTCTCAGGAGGAGACTGTACTATGCTTTTCTCTTGTTTTACTTTGCACATCTCACTTACTGACTTTGAGACAGTATCAACAGCTGACGCTACCTTGCCAACATTTTCATTAACACTTATAATAGACTGGGAAATCAGCTTCAATTGTGACAGGGTGTCTTCATGCTGCCTAGTTGATAATCTCACTTGCTTGACAAAAAGGACATTCCGGCGCCTTAACAATTTGCAAACATCAGACATGTTTTTAGACTTGTCCTTTGCAATTTCTATCAGCTCTCTCTGCCCACTTAACAACTGAGTGATGTCAGCTGCTGCTGTTGAGGGGGTGCTGTCTGGACCGACCAGTGGTGACTGCTGTTTTCTTTTAATGGGCCTTGGCAATTCCTCTACTTCCTCAGCTGGTTCATCCAACCAGTTATCTGGCAGGACGTTGGAAAAACTGTCTTGTTTGTGTGGAGTGCTGCTTTCCTCCACAATGAACTCGACATCCGTGGTATCAGACACAAGCAGAACAACAGTGTCCCCTTCTTTAGAAGTAGAAGTAGAAGGGGAAGAGTCCACCTGTTTATTCCTCTCCCCGGCGTGCACAACTTTCTTTTTGCTGGCTAATGGTTTTGGTGGTGTAGCATCTCCTAAAACAAAAAAAATAAAAAAGTGTAAGGTGGTTGTCTGTTGCACATAGTACGGGTGCATAATATGACGTTTCTCAGGTCATGTTAAAAATGATTGCAAGGGTGTATCATTGCACTGCTTCAGAGACTGCATTAACCTTTCCCATTTTTACAATCCACATTTCTCTTTTATTGTGCTGTTATAAATTGTAAATATTGTTAATTCGATTATTTCATGATTGCTGCATAGTTGCTTAGATTGCACAATCCACTTTTCTCTTTTTTATGCTGTTCTTGATTCATAAGTTTTCTTGTTTGTTGAAAAGATTGTTGTTTAAACTGTTTATTCGATTTTTCACTAGGTTGTTCTATCTAACATGGTTTGGTTATTTACGTAGGGGTGCAAAGTGATTTGAACTGTATAGCAAGTTGCAAACTGTTAAAATGTAAAACTAAAAACTCACCAGTGTCTGGACCATCTGGGAACCCAGTCATGTTTTCCGTGTTCAGGATCTCCAGCACTGGCTCCTGCCAGGCAGGCCATGTCAATGTTTCAGGACCCCCTTCACCGGTTTTCCTCTGTGCAATGATGGCCTTTCGTATTCTCTGCCGCATCCTTCGTTTGGTGTCATTCCACCGCTTTCTTAGGTCCTCCTTGGTACGTGGGACAACAGACTCAGTGTTCACCTTCTCGATAATTTCATTCCACATTTTTCTTTTTTGTTGGGCGGTGCTGCGGTACTTCATAACACCCACTAACACTGATTCGACTGTCATAATCCCCTCCACCATTACTTCTAACTCCTGGTCAGAGAAATTAGGGGTCCTTTTGTCTTTGTCGCCATCTTGCTTGTCCTTGTCCTCACCCTCATCATCAGTGCTGTCTGGGACAAACTCCGGATCCAGCACGGGGTCATCCCGATCAGCATCCACCAAATCTAGCTCACCGCTGGACTCAAGAACGGAAGAAGAGGGGAACTTCTTGTGGGTTGCCTTCACATGCATATGTGGTACTGGTGACACAACCATGGCTGCAGCCCCTGCACTAAAAACGTGCACCACTTTCTACTCCATCCTCTTCGAATGGGGTCTCCGTCGCCTCTGCTTGGCGTGGCCGGAAACAAGTTTTTTCTCCATCCCCTCTGCTTTGCTTGGCACGGGCATGGCCTGAAACGAGTGTTTTCTGCATCCCCTCTACCTTGTTTGGCGCGGGCGTGGCCAGAAACAAGTGTTTTCACACTTCCTGCCCCGCCCCTGCTTTAGCTCGATGGTGCGTTTGGGGCGCAGAAATGTCAGTTAAACGACCCAACGACCAGATGTGCGTCACAAACATGCATCTGATTGACATAAAAGTGCATTTTCGGCATAGACTAGGCGTATAACTGGCGCAACAGTCAGAAATGTGTAATAACCACGCCTCTCGCTCAATTTGTGACACAATTGTGGCGCACAACCAGCGCATTAATGCCGTACAGTGACGTTGCAGACGGATGTTCGTCATCTGCCAATTTCCGGCATAAGGCCCACCCACCTTTTACTTTTGCGCCACCGCACAAAGGGCGCAAACTTAACAATGCGCCGATTGCAAAAACAGGGCATTAAAGGCATACATACTACGCAAATACGGCGAACAAATGGCGCAAAAAAAAATTTATGCCACCCCTACACCAAACTTAAAATACGGCGGACGCACGCGGCACAGCGGCACAGAACTTTGCACCCAAAGATGGTGCAGATCATACGCCGAACTTAAAATACGGCCCATTGTCTCTGCGAGGGGTGAGGAATGGAAGCCCTGGAGCATCTTCAAAGATATTTTTCATGCATGTGCATGCAGACTCAGGCTGGTGACGCTGCGCTGGCTGGCTTGTTCTAAGTTGCAGACACGGCAGGCACTAGCATGATCTCTCTCGTAGGGGAGATCAGAGGCAGATGACTGCAGTTTTCTAATCACTACTGTAGTGATGAAATGGACTTCAAACCTTGAGTTCGATGAGTTTTGCTGGGTTTGAAGGGTTTGAACCCAATAGAACTATATGAAAAGTTCGAACCTAAAGTTCGAGGTAAATATGGGTAAGTATGTTAATCATAAAAAGATTAATAAAATTGTCGAAAATAGTTTAAATTAATGTCAGAGTTTAGTAATAGTATTGGTAATCAATAAAATCAATAGTTTGAAGAAAAACAGTTTAATATAAATGTCAGTTACTGTATTAACATTGATATTAAATACTTGTGTATGCTGTATATATATGCATACACACACACATACATATATGTGTGTGTGTGTATAAATGCCACTTCTAAGCATACATGTGGCTCTAAAGTGTTTCAAAGAGGTTAAAACCAGGCTCGAACCTATTTGAACTTGCTTCAAACCCTATGTTAAAGCCAGGTTCGAATGGGTTCGAGCCTGATTCAAAGCCCTTTAAAGGTTCGAAAGAGACCCGCAAGCCTTTTCGAATTTCTTGATGAAGCTCAAAAAGGGTTGCTAGCCCTTTTCTACAAGGTACGAGCATGCCTAGTGCTGCACTGTGTATTGCATAACCAAGTCCTCAAGTCAAAAAAAAAGATTTGCATCCTGGAAGCAACCCGAAGTAATCTGATGACTTGAGAAATCATCTGAAACCATCCTGAAGTATACCCACAGGCCTAATTTCAATGAGATGAATCTAGAGTAATCACACATGCTCATGAAGTAATCAGCAAATCATTTTCAGATTAAAGGAGAGCTGTAGGTGCTCGAGAAGTAATCAGCAAATCATTCTGGCATCATTCTGAATCATCAGACCTAGTTTTTCAAATTTGCTGATGACTTCAAGAGCTTGATGACGTCTGCTGATGGCAGAATGACTTCTAAAATAGTTGACTGATCGTACAACTGCCCCAAGACGGCTTCCAAAGTAATCTTGTTTGACTTGGATCAACTACCAGTGTCATCTCTTAGGCCTAGACTTAGTCAGTTGGAAGCAGATGGGTGTGAGGACTGAATAAGAGTTGCCAAACATGATTCTTAAATGTAGGAAAAGTTTCAACTGCAATTACTAAATTATTTTTGGTGCTAGGAGTTAATCTCTCAGACAAGTTTTCATCTCCTGGTCACATGTCGCAGAGCTTCCCCTTCGTTGTTGTGCTCCATTAAGGCAGCTGAGACAACTTCTCCCCCACTTCAGCCATTAAGCCCAGTGCCAGAGAAGCGGTGAGGAAGGTCCATGGAAATTCAGTAGTGCCCTCCAAAACTAACTACCCTAGCACCCCTTAGGGTGCAGTCCAATGTGTCAATTGACAAGAGCTTCTCGCGATCTGGAGAGAGGGCCTCAATCGAGGTGCATACACACTTCATTATATTTGTTTTAATTGCATACATGTTTCCAAATGAGCAGTATGCTGTAAGTTTTTTTAGTTGACAATCTCTGTTGATATCAGCTTGACTTGTTTTCCAATTACCGTCAGGCGTATTAAATATGTGTCCTTTTCCACTTAAAATTAAACTATGCTAAAATCACGGATTGAATTAGAAAAACACATTTTGACATTTTCAGATGTTGAACGTGACTGAAAGGTTAATGACACGTTCACATTGTCTTAAAAGTTTGTCATATTCCCATGTTTTATATTCTTTGGTGATTTGCAAATTGCATGCCAGCTTGCTTACGGCCAGATTTTTAAGTGACAGAAAATTCTTGCATGTGTTGCATCATTGTCAGAGCAATGTCTCTCACAAGGATGTCATGCATAATTTCCTAATTTCCATTTTTTTGTGTTAACATTTTTAACCACTTTATCATGATTTATGGCTGTGGGGATAAAATAAATCAAATGCCATTTTTTATAGCTAGATAAAGGTCATATTAATTGTGTTAGGAATGTAAAGTTTAGCCTGGAAAACTGGCTCAAAAGCACTCATGCAATGCACCCTTAATATGTGTGGTTGGGAGCCCACTGTAGCACAATGATTGTATCTTTTTTACATAGGTTTATGGGCATGCTTCAACTGCACCATCTTTACCAAACCCAAAGTAGAAAAAAATATATAAAAGCTCAGGAAAGATTTGAAAAGCCTCCGTCAAGTGTGGTCTTGCCATGGGCTATAAGGCCTTTTAAACGAGCGTGGATTTGTATTTCCTCACCTATCCCATGGAAAGCCATTGTCACCTGCCACACTCGCCCAACTCTTAAAGGAACAGTTCAGTCCACCACATTTATTTTTTATTTTAAGTGTTCTTAACCGCCTGACTGCAATTCCCCATCTTTTTAGTTTTAAAGCTATTTAATAATACTGAATTTCAGTGCTTGATTATCTGCCCTGGTTGCACCCATTTTGTGGTGTGACTGATTTTTTACACAATCCCTATGGCGGATGCTAGCTTGTTGTTTTGGAAAAAAACAAAGCTATATTATTAAATTGCTTTAAAATTAAAAAGAAGGGTAACTGCATTCAGGCAACTAAGAACACTTAAATGAAACAATAAAAGTGGTGAACTGAACTGTCCCATTAAAATGACACCCATTGCCCCCTTGCATTCCCGCCTTGAGCCGAGCCCTGAAGTCAGTTAATCATAAACAGGGCTCAGAGGTGAGCGGCATAAGAAAGCAAGTTCAATGTGAAAATTATAATCTGAAAAAGACAGAAAAACTATTTGACTGGGCAGATGGTCTCTTGGTGACTGCTCTTTTTGTAGATGACGATTCAGGGGTCACTGTGGAAAGTACACAAAGTTAAAAACACGAAATAGGGGTCGAGAATGCAAACCCTGGCGACTCCTAATGATCCCACTGTGGTACTGTGGTTCCAATCACGCTGCGGTCAGATAGGGACATGCACTGTGTTCATGTTTTTTTCCAGGACAGTTTTCACTTCCCAGTTCTCCGAATGAAGTTCACGTCATATGACGTCATTACTGTGTCCTGGTTTCTACACGTTGCAGGATATGAACAAGGCAACAAGCCAGTCTTTTTTCTTCACACAACTATGTGCCTGTTTCTTGTGCCAACTTCAATGTAATTAGTTCCAAAGGTTCCGGGTAACCTAATGTCACCTCTATTGATTCATAGTAGGGCATAAACTCAACATGTATCTAAGCGAAAGAGGTAGTCATATTTTGATTCAATGAAAAAACCTATCGTTAAAACACCCTGTTAACTTTGTTAAATAAAACTCAGCAAAACCCATGAAATACCATTGCCATAGTAACTGAAAGAACAAAAATATGGTGCAATGGGGGGAAGAGTGGTAAGTAAAATGCCCCCTCCCCTTTTTGCACCATATTTTTATTCTTACAGTTACTATGGCAATGATATTTCATGGGTTTTGCTGAGTTATATGTAACAAACTTAACAGGGGGTTTTAAACGAAGGTGTCTTTTCATTGAATTTCATGGGTTTCTTGTTAAAGGTTTATTTATTTCAATTACCACAGGTGGTTATTGAATTAAAATGACTGCAAGACACTGCAATTTATAGTACTGCAGGTAATAGCCGCACGCCACCTGTAGAAATATAAATTTCCATTCAGTCAACAGACTCTCAGCTGAGTGCTTGTATGTGCTTGTGTGTGACGTGTATGAGAACCACAGGTTGCAGTTTCTAATCCCAGTGGGTCCACTAAGCCTTCCATCCTTCCTAAGTTAGTAAAATGAGCACCAACTATGTCTGGGAACTGATAATGTGTAAAAAAAAAAGATGCTATGTTAACTTCTTAGGTATAATTGGTACATAAAAAACACATTATTATTATCCCTTTAATTATAAGAGTGAGTCAAAAATGTGCATATCACCAATAGCAAGGAATCATGGGAATCTGGCATAAAACTTGAAGCAAAATGTGTTTTCAAACATTTTTTCAAACCTCCAAAAACACCTTGTAATGCAATATGCTACCTTTTCATATTGGCCATTTTAGTTTTCATGAGAGTCACCATAACAATCGACTAAGTGAAAAATTCCACATATTGATTGGATTTTCTTAAATGTCTGTACATCCGTCCAGATTTGAATTGCAAGTCTCCGTCAGTGCTTGGAAACCCTTGGTTAGTGAATCTTGAGTTGTGATGCATTTCAATTGTTTACATATTTTCACACCTCATTTCCGGTTTTCATGTACCTCCATCTGATTCCCAGGACCCGCTGTGTTTGGTTTCTTAAACTTTATTTCCTATGTTTTGTAATTTGACCCACTTCGGCTGAATTGCGAGTCATGAATCAAGGTTTCACATTGAAAAAAACAAGATGGCGGCTTTCAGGCCTGAATCGAGAGTCCTGATTGTCTGAGAGGCCGAATCATGACTCGCAATTCTGGTCATGTAAGACATATTTTCTAATTAGGTCACTGTGGCCTTTAGATTTAATCTTATATTTTGAAAATTAGCAGAGGCCATGTCAGCAGATATGACAAAGGCACTATTCAAGATGCGGATGTCTCTTTTAAAACTTGAATGTTGAATAGTGCCTGCGGCGGTCTACGCCAAATATCTTTAAAACCACTGTATGTTTTCGCACAAAACATACCCAGAATGTGTTCTATGTACTGGACTTTCGTGGAATTTCGTGCAACCTGTCATTCGGTTCCAAAGTTATAAGCATAGAATGTTGTGGATATCCTATGTAAAAAATATTGGAACTGAACTCTCTGGCAACGATTGCTGCCATAGAATTAGAAGCAGATACTATTATCACAGATATATTTTCGGAATGTAGTAGGGCACACTTAATAATTTTTTGCTATAAGCTGGACATATGTCTACAGGAAGCAGGCAGTCATATTTTGATTCGGAGGAGACACTATCCATCTTATTGTGGAATGCCTCATTCAATTGGCAGAGGACAACTGTCAACTGTCAAGTTATAGACATGAGACTGGTTATATCATAGTCTGAGTTGCATTACTATCTTGATAAATAAAGAGGATGCCGTAACAACCTTTTAACCACACAAATATTAAACCTGAAAGGTATTTTAGTACAGAGAATAAAAAACTGCCTTTACCTTTTGTGAAATGTTATTTCTAATTTTGTGTAAAATGTGGTATTCTGAAGTGCTATTCTACAGCTCACGACGAAACGGCAGCAAAAGTATAGGAAAACCCAAAGAAACAGCTGTTTAGACTGAGGAACTGGAGGTAATGAATTACTTTTAAAAGTGCACTTGCTGCAAAAACAAAGCATTTTTGAATCAGACGACAAATTCCTGTTCTATGTCAGTTTACATGACATAGATTATAGCACCAGGTAAAATAGATCTTGAAATATTGTATTTTCCCATTGCATGGGTAAAACTGCTTTGTTGTAAACAGTATCAGATAATGAAGCAATCTGTAATTTTTGATCATTTTTATATAATAACGCAAAGAATGCAATCACTCCATTTTCCAAACGCTTCTATGTAACAACTCTGCAACCCATCTGTTACACTGACTTTTCAGAGCTGCGGTTTGCACACAAAGAACCGCAGGGGGCACCCCTGAGTTGTGAGGGGAGAACCCTACCTTACTCACTCTAACCCTCCCCTGTACTGCTTTTATTACACTTATGGCATTCATGACTATTGCCGTTGTTGTGATAAAAGTAGTATAACTGCCCTGACCGTTCCAAACATATGGAGAAACATCTAACTATCTCAGACTCTGCAGCTGACTGGATTTTGGTTAAGTAGCAGCTGTGATATCAACAAAGAGGCTTTTTGTATTACTGTTACATTGAAGTCTTGGGATCATAATGAGGTACAGATAAGTCGGAGGACTTGTATAGTTCCATTTCTTTAATAAGGTGCAACAGGTGGAGAGTCTATGGAGGTAGTGAGGGAGACAGGGGACAGACTGAAAAGGAAGACTGATAAGGAGTTCCAGAATGCAGGGGGCAGGCAGGAGGAACGGGACAAAAGTTGGTCAAGAGTGATACGTACCACTACCACCCTCCCTTCCTTTTCAAAAACAGGAACTGTCTTGCAATGAAAGAACACAATCTTAGATGCAATTACTAACCAAGTAAAATTTTCATTGCCTAAAAGAAACAGCTACAACACAAAATAATACAAATTCCACAACAATGCAATTCCACAATCAAATCGAAGATGTCATTTTGCATGCAAGATAAACTCTTATCACATAACAAGTGTGGTAAGCACACTGCAGAAAAACTGGCGGCAGAAAACTGATGCCAGAGGATGCAAAGCGTCACAGCTGATCGCACTCAAAAAAAGCTGACATGGTCGGAACCACAAAACAGACATCGTAGGTAAGAAAAGTTCAGAGAAAAGGAATATCCCAACAACGGCGACGTCTAGTCAGGCCACCACACAATTTTCCACTTAAAGGCATAGCGTGACTAAATTCTTGCCTGAAGCTAATGCTCTCAATCAAAGGCACATAAATTAATATTTCAAACACATGTGGTACTAAAGTTCACTTCCAACAAACCAAATATCTGCATATTCTCGTCCTTTCATGTACTCAAACAAGACTCCTACGATAGTGTCTTTTATTTACAGCATACCTTTTCCTTTTCGCAACTTTTTTTTGGAGAAAAAGGTCAAACTCTACAGGCAGCCATTTCAGTAATGGGCACACACGCCATTGTTTTCTAAATGGGCAGAGGCCCAGTCCATTCATCAAATGTACACAGCCCAAAACCCTGTCATGTCCTTCCTGTCTCTGAAGCTGCTAGTATGGTGCAACACATCACAGCTCTGACAGGTATTGATGATTCTCATCCTCGGAAAATGTAGAGCAGGTGACAAATTTCTTCTCTTTACCAGGATGCTGCAAGGCACTAAATAGCAGTGCCACAGGGCCAGTCCACTACAGGCCGATGCCTCCCCGGGACTCTCATTTTTCTTCTTGATACCACTTGCCTTCCTTGATAAAAAATGCCAGAAACAAACTATGGGGCTGATTACGAGTTGTCCATATGATGGTAAAACTGTTGGTAACAGAGTTACCAACGGTTTTACCGTCATAAATAACTACCGTCCTAATTACAAGTTGATTAGGATGGTAGTGAATGGAATTGACGGTAATTACCGTTAATTGACGGTAATTACCATCATTTCCATTCCGGCCTAATTACGAGTTTTTTCAGACTTTGTGAAAAGCAGACTGCAAGAGTACATTGCCTGTATTTCCACAGAGGAACTAACCTATGCAAATTTCCATGAAGAGAATTTTAAGTGTAGCAGCTTGACTCATCAAAGGACTCTGGAAGAAGTACCACCTCCATCCTAAGAGAGCTTTTAATACCACCTGCATCACATTCAATGTAGTAGCCTATAACTGCCTGTCTCACACAACATTTTACTCACCCTCTTTGGAGTACAATGCTCAAAAGTGTCCAAGACAGTGCCAGCCTGCAAATCAACAAGTGAGAAAAAAAAATAGGAAGCAAGATATTTTATTCAACACACCAAAGGTTTGGGGCAACCTACTACATGGCATAAGATTGGACTTCACTTTCCTGCATGCAGAAAATGGGTGTTGCAAGGAACTCTGCACAGTCAGGGGGAAAGAAAATTAGTAGATGTCGGGGGCATTGAGATGTTTCCACACAAAGCAGTACTAGAGGTGAACATTCCAGCATGCAAGGGTGACAGGTGGTGTAATGTTATTGTATTCTGAGTCTAGGAGTGGCTAAGCTGTTCCATTCGATGGATTCATTCAAGCCAAATCTGACAGTTTCAAGCTCAAAGATTAATCTTTGTTCTTTGAGGTGTAAGATTTTTTCAATGTTGCCTCCTCTTTTGTTAGGGGTTACTTTAGATATAACTGTCCACGTGAGATCTTTGATTTGGTGTTGCTTGTCAGTGAAGTGTTGAACTAGTGGTTCATTAGTCTTAATGCATCTAATATTGGATTGATGTTTGCTAATTCTAGCCTTAACTTCTTGTGTGGTATACCCAATGTACCAAAGGTTGCATGGGCAATGTATGGCATATAGGACATTCTGTGATTTACAGTTGGTATGAGTTTCCGCAGTAAAGATGCGTTGTCTAATAGTGATGGTGGTTTGTTCAATACAACTTGGGCACTGACTACAGCCACCACATTTTTTGTGTCCTGTTAGCGGCGGTAAGGAAGGCC
>JAVSBX010434089.1:1130-12882 GCA_033119125.1 Desmognathus anicetus
AATATCCTTGGTTTAAACTATAGGTGAGCAATAGTCACTACCTGTTCATAAATCTGAACAAGTCATAGTAGTTGCTTAAAGTCTTTTGACCAAGCCCAAGGTGGTCATCTTCTGACCATTGCTCCCGCAAAACTCTTTTCGTTACTTGTTTTGAATACTGTGTGCGTGGTATCATAATTATTATTATCTACTCTTTTTTGGGACATTATACCGCAGCACCAATTAAGTATATTATGTCTTTTGAAGACATTGCGACATCCACTACAAAATGTGCTGAAACCCTAGCTTTCTCAACTGAGCAAGCGGCTGAGATTATAGCCAGCTTTAAAGCTAAATACAAAGATTTACCAGAAATCAAAACCAATATTACACCTAAACAATATCAATTCACTAAACGCAAACAAACTAACCTTTCTATGCATGCTCGCACTCTGGCACACTACTTCCACGTACAAAGAATCCCTCGGGGCATGAGGATTTTACTTCGTCCTAGACTCTGTGCCAACAATAAGAACTTTGTCATCAAGTGGGAGAGGGTACTCAACAAGGCTTCTCTTGATCTTATTTTACTTACAATTACACAGTTAGAAGAAGAGTTATGTCTACTTGAGACTAAGATACTTGAAATTGAAACAGTTTTGCAACCAACTTTTGATCCTACGGAGTGGGATACACTATTGAAACAAACTCAAGATCTTATTGATACCTATCAACAAGAACTTTTGCAAACAAAGTTACGGAAGTTTAGGCGAGACACCTTTGATTATCAGTTCGATAGGGTTTACTCTTTTCTTGAAGAAACTGCTGAACAGCGGCGGTTACGTTTTTTAAAGAGGCAAACAGTTCCTAAAGATACACTTGAGGATTCGTCAGGTAGCTCTGTATCTATTCCTGAAGAGGCTGGTCCCTCTAATATTGTTCCACCGACTTTTTTAGAACTACCTACCGCAAGACAAGGCGTGGGAACACAAGGAAAAAGCCAACCCAGTCGGGTGGTAACGAGATCTCAGAAATAACGTCTTTGGTTATTAACATCTCTAAAGCAGTTATACCAGATAGAGTGATCCAAACATTACAGAAAGGTCTATCTTTTGTTCCAACAGCACCCAACAAGGCTTTTCAAACCGAGATAGACATGTTCAAATTTGTTCGGAAACTTAATTTGCGAGCTTTTTTTGCAGCTAATCCCATGACTTCACAACCACCACTTTGTCCCTATCGGGAATTTTTGCCAACAAGTAAATTCTATCCATCACAAACCAATCCATCAATTGATACCTTTGAGAAACTGATTCAACAAGACATCCGTAAATTGAATTTCAATTCTAAACCCACTAAAACGAACATGACTCGAGCTGATTGGAGTGCAATCAGAACTCTTCAAAAAGATCGTGATTTGATTCTAAAACCAGCTGACAAAGGCGGTGCCTTAGTCATCATGGACCGTCCTTTCTACCGAGCAGCCCTTAGAGACCACTTGACTGATGTAGACACTTATCAGGAGCTATCTAGCGATCCAGTTTTGGGAATTAAGTCCAATTGAAAAGGCATTTTAGACCTAGCACTTAAAAATAACTGGATTTCTGAGAAGACATTTCATTACCTGTGGATTGAGCACCCCATAACACCAGTGCTATATGGCCTTCCTAAGGTTCATAAGTCATTAACAAACCCACCGTTTAGACCTATAGTAGCTAATGTCAGTTCAGTCTTTGAAAAAGCAGCAGCGTATGTTGATCAGTGTTTAAAACCTTATGTACTTCAACAGCAAACATACATCAAAGACACGACGTCCTTTATTAACAAGCTCGAGAGTTGTAATACTGTAGATGATCTCACAGTGATGGTTACAATGGACGTCACTTCATTGTACACGAATATACCCCATGATGAAGGCTTAGGAGTTGTACGTAATACTCTCGAACAAAATCCTAACTCTGAGTTTCACACTGAGTTTACTATTCTTACATTGGGTACGATTCTGTATAATGCATACTTTCGCTTTTTGAATACTTACTACCTCCAAATAAAGGGAACTTCGATGGGTGCCAGGATGGCACCAAATTATGCAAATATGTTCATGAGCACTATAGATCGGAGGTTAATGGAACATCCTACATTGTCTCAGCATATTAGTTGCTTACTTAGGTACATTGACGACCTATTTTTTCTATGGAATGGACCCATCCCTTTACTTGAGGAGTATTTGGTGTGGTCTAACAGCATTCATCCCACTATTAAATTTACCTCCTGCTTCTCGAGTGATTCGGTACAATTTTTAGATACTAAAGTTACCCTTAAAAACAACAAATTTATTTTCTCTTTATTTACTAAGCCGACAGATAGGAATTCGCTGGTTCCAGCATTTTCCTTCCATAATCCAGCCTTACTTAAATCGCTGCCACATTCTCAATTACTACGAATCAAATGTATCTGTACTTTACCTGAAGATTTAGCTACTGCTCAAAGTGTCATAATTAACAAATTCCGTGCTAGGGGGTACTCACATGACATTTTGCAACAGGCTCTGTACAAAGTAGATACCAAAGATCGTAAAGAGCTATTGACATCTGTATTGACTAATTCAAATGTAAATGATGATGTGATGACATTTGTAGCCACATATGGTCCTAAATCTACTGCTTTAAAGAACATTGTTAAGAAACACTGGCACATTGTTCAACATGACAGACATTTGATTGACTTGCCTTTTCCACGGTTTGCCTACCGTCGATCAACCAATTTCAAGGAGTTATTGGTACGGGCTGATGAGAAATTGTATAAAGATGCACAAAAGAGACTTACTGCTTTAAAACTAGGCACTTTTCATGCCTAGCATGTGGCTGTTGTAATAACATAATACGTGGACCTACATTATCTCATCCCATAAGTGGTAAAAATGTTACATTTCATCATTATGCTACATGTCTATCAGAATGGCTTATTTACGCCATTAAGTGTCCATGCGGAAAACTATATGTGGGCCAAACCACTCGCTCTGTCAGAGAACGCATGAATGAACATAAATCCGATATTAGACGCAAAAACCTAAAATCACCAGTAGCCAAACATTTCGCTGAAAATCAACATACAGTGGCACAGTTGAGGTTTTGTGTTTTGGAGAAAGTCCCAGTTCTTTTGAGAGGTGGTAACAGGCAGCAACTGTTAGATCAAAAGGAAAAATTTTGGATTTTTACATTAAATACCCTTAACCCTTCGGGTTTAAATGAGTAATATTCATTGATTCCATTTTTGTAACTTCATTCTTTAATGTGAAGGTGATACCAGAGTGTTGAGCATCTTGTATGTATTTCTCACGTATTTATACTTTCTGTGTGTTGAGCTGTAGCAGCATATATATATTTTTAATTTTCTTACGTTTTCTTTCCTTCTTATGTTATAATTGTTGATTTATGTATTTACACATAACATAAGTCATATACTGTGCGGTCAATTAGGATCCAGGGTTTATACTGTTGCTATATTGTGCGGTCCTCTGCTTGATCCAGTTTACGGTTGTATTACAGGAGGTGATTTCGATACAAACGTCTGATGTTAAACAGTAACTAATTCCGATTTAGACTTTTACAATTTCCAAAGGGCATAGTTCACTGATTTATAAAGTGTTCTCATTTTGTAAATTTCTACGTAACATTACCGCTCGTACATGGTTGCTACTAGTAACCACGTTTCCAACGTGACTCCTCCCCTTTTTGTGTCATGTGACACTTTAAAAACAGTGTAGCCATTCAAACAATCCGCTCAGCGTTACGGCAAATGTGGTGAACGCTGTTCAGTCTCGGGATTATTTCAACCTTTTTGGTAAGCGCTTGACATACGCTTTCTTACATCTTCTATTTACTAGTTAGTACTTTTCAGCATAACCTCACGAGCGTGCTCTGTATTTTATTTCACAGAGGCCCTTTACAGTCAGCAAGATTGGTGAGTTATTGAGCTGTTTAGTCAGCCAGATACAACGCCCTTTCAATGGTATCCACTTTCAGTGATATTCCTCTTTGTTTGCAGAACTATTTCCTTCCGAGTTAATCTCGCTCGCTAAGGTCCGTGAGTTACAACCCCTTCTTTTTAAATTTGTTAAATCTTTTTAACTGGCTATTGCAGCCGCAATATTGTCATCTAGTTTGTTTTCGTTTTTGTTTACAGTGAGTACTTTCCGACTAATTACATCAGGTTAGTTAGTTACTTCACAATAACACTTGGTGTTTAATCTAAAGCACAGTCAAATTGTAATTATTAATTATTGTTTTTTCCTCCCCCCTTTTTTTTCTCTGTTTAAATATATATGTCTGGTCTTTTAAATGTAAACCATATCCTTTCATGAATTGATATTGATACAGAATTATGGTGTAAAATTATTTTCATAACTGTATTTAAGGCGTGCATCTGAAGCAGAGCATAGCTCGAAACAATTGTCATGCACCAATGCCAGCGTCATAAATTTTCTTTGTTGATACAGTTGTATTTGTATATCTATGTTTTATAAGTATGTGTGCTTATACAACTCATGCTAAATAAATTACGAGTTTGTGAAAAACTATTTTTAAAGTGTTGAAAAAGATTTCACTACATACAAAAACTTAAAGGAGAAATATCCTTGGTTTAAACTATAGGTGAGCAATAGTCACTACCTGTTCATAAATCTGAACAAGTCATAGTAGTTGCTTCCCGCTGGGAAAGACAACAGCTTCCTAGGAGAATAACCAGATACACTGCCAGCCCATCAGCCCACTCCTGTGAGGGGGGATGGGGTCATCACAGAGCAGGGCCATTTGGCTGCTCCGTGAGGCAGCAGTTTTCCCTACTGAGATGCCAACCCAGGTTCCCGCGCAGAGAGACCGGTTGAGCAACTCCTGGCCCGACCTTGCCGTGTCAGCCCGCTTCTCCAAGCCAAGCCAGCCGGCCCGGTCTGAGAACGGAGGGGAGACCATGGAAGCGAGGGGCCCTAGCATGCTAACCGTGCAAGCACAGCCAAAGCATACTGGCAGTATTCTTTGGCAGTGCCACCTACGTGCAGTCTTACAGTGCACACATTTAATACTGAGACTTCCTCTCACATGTTCCCGCAGCTGCATCACACACAGGAGCACGTTTCACAAGGCAGATGTAAAACGGCTCGCACACACGCCCTAAGCTAAGCCTAGCCAGGAAGGGATGCGCAGGGATGGGGATGCAGGAGGGGGGACCCCCAGACTCACTAGCTGAGCCTAGGGCAGGGAATTACCGGTTCTTAGGGACATTGTGGGACTCTCCTGAGGACCCTCCCCACCTTACCATGCTGGTCAGGGGTTGCATTCGACCCCTGCAGCGACTAGGGGCACCCAAGGGAGCACCCTAACTCCTATGCTACACACACATACGACCAGCCTAGGGGTCCACTTGGCCCCTAGCTGGCGAAAAAAAAAACCCACAAGCACACCAGACAGACTGTCTTCACAAGCCCTGACTGTCAGAGCTGTCCCGCCACCTCCCATACCGCTAGTGAAGGTGGTTGTTCCCCCACTTGTACCCGTTGGTCCTATGGTACCAGGACCAGCAAATCCGGCAGGTCCGGGTCACGCTCCCGCTGCCCTAACACCATTGCCTAAAAGATACTCTGGGGATCCTCTCGGGTTCCAACAGTTCATGCTACAGTGTGAAGTGCACTTTATATCCTGACCGGCCCTATATGATGATAGCGCCCAACAGGTCAATTTTGTATTGATGCTGTTGGATGGTAATGCCTTTCAGTTGGCCACCCCGTTACTCGAGAGTCAGAGTGTCCTCCTCTGAGACTATGCTCTGTTCAAACAGGCATTTGCTGGTGTTTTCCAGCAACAGTATCATGCCATCTCCAGGCACCAGGAGCTGAAAGAGATTGAACAGGGAGAACAGAGTGTTATTGATTACATTGCTCGGTTCTCCACATTGGCCGCTGGGGCCAATTGTTCGGAGGAGAGATTTCGATCTTCCATCGTGGCTTGAAGGGGGAGATCCAAGATACCATTATGATGATGGATCCTCTCCCTGAAACACTGGATGCCTTCATAGGACTTACCCTCCGAATGGAGCATCAGTTGCTGGCAAGGAAGCTCCAGAGAGGTCAGAGAGCTCATCCTGTCCCAGTCTTCCAACAAGTGACACCTGTCATGCCGAACCCAGGAGAACCAAAGGTTCTTGGAGCTGGTTGTAACATCTCGGCCAAAGAAAGGAATAGGCAGAGGGATTATAACCTCTGTCTATCCTGTGGCAAGGAGGGCCATCTTGTGGCCCACTGCCCAGTGAAGCCCTGGAGAGCAAAAGAACTCAGCGTTGTAGACAAGGGGGCCCTCAACCGCCGAGTGGTGTCCCAGGTTTCAGGACCTGTGATGGCCAAGCAGACAGTCTATCTTTTGCTCAAGGGGACCTTGTTGGCCAAGAGCTCCGGTATTAAGATACCAGTAACTGCCCTTCTGGATTGTGGGGCTCTGGGCAGTTACATTGAGCAGGCTCTATTTCAGAGACTGGGTTTAAAGGCGGTACGCAAGAAAGTGGTGCATCCCCTGACATCAGTGGATGGACGTCTGTTGAAGGGAGGACTAGTTGCCCAGTGTTCCCCGGTCTTGATCTGGCAGATGCAGGGCTTTTCTCCCGAAGCCATGCGTTTTGACATCCTATACTCACCGCGGTTCCAAGTGATCCTTGAATGGATTGGTTACGGAGGAATGAGCCTCTGGTCGATTGGGTCATGGGCGAGGTGACCAGGGCACCCGTGGGGGTGCGGAAGAGGGGCTGCGGAGCGGCCAAGAGGGTTGCTACCCTCGGGGAGTCAACCAGCTCTCTTCTCGATCAAGGGTTAAGGGATTTCTCAGAACCAATGCGAGTAGAGTCGGAAGAAGTCTGTGAACCCTTGGCAGTCGCGGGGGGGCTTTAGGCGCAGAAGTGGAGGGAGTCCCCCATGTGTATAAAGGGTGGGCCGATGTCTTCGATAAGAAGAAGGCAGAGGCCCTTCCACCTCATCGGTACCTCGACTGCGTCGTCACTTTGGAGCCAAATAGGCCCATTCCGCATGGGAGGATCTATGCCCTCTCTGTTAAAGAGGACAAGATCCTCCATGACTACATAAAGGACCATGTCACGAGGGGTTTCATACGCCCCTAAAGCCCGCCAGCAGGGGCCCCAATTTTTTTCATTACAAAAAAGGATTGTGCTGACCTGAGGCCTTGTTGCGATTACCAGAGACTGAATAATATCACAGTCCCGTATCATTACCCTCTCCCTCTGATTTTGGTCCTGTTTGATCAGTTAAGGGTAGCCTCAGTTTTCACCAAGTTGGATCTGAGGGGGGCCTACAACCTGTTGAGGATGAAGGAGGGCGAGGAATGAAAGACGGCTTTCAATTCCCGGTCTGAGCATTACGAGTTCTTGGTTATGCCCTTCGAGTTGTGTAATGCCCCGGCCTTCTTCCAGCGCTTCATCCACTCAGTGTTTGAGGACATCTTGCACCAGTCCGTCATCGTATATCTCGATGACATCCTGGTGTACTCAAAATTGTTAGAGGAGCATGTCGGGCATGTGAAGGAGGTGTTACAATGCCTCTGTGCCCATAGGCTATACGCCAAAAGTACAAAATGCCTGTTTTCTGTGAGCACGGTACCCTTCTTGGGGTATTTAGTGTCAGAGCAGGGTTTTGTGATGGATCCGGCTAAAGTTGCTGCTATCCAAGACTGGCCCCATCCAGAAAACTTGAAGGGTCTCTAGCGGTTATTGGGCTTTATGAATTACTATAGAAAATTAATTCCCAATTACGCAAAGGAGACCCTGGCCATTACAGCCTTGTAGAGTCCTAAGACTCCTTTTGTCTGGGGCCAGAACAGTCGGCAGCATTCGACTCTGTGAAATGTTTGTTTCTGGAAGATGCGGTTCTTAAACATCCTGACTTAGGGAAGCAGCTCTTTGTTGAGACCGACGCTTCCTCCTGGGCAACCGGTGCCATCCTGTCCTAGAAGTTGAACAAAGGATTCCTACTCCCGGTGGCATTCCAGTCTCACAAACTGACGGCCACGAAGAGGAATTATTCCACATTCGACGCGGAGCTCTTCGCAATCAAGCTCGCATTGAAAGAGTGGAGCCATTATTTGGAAGGTGCAATCAATCAATCCAGTGATCATTATTACTGATCACAGATATCTGGAGGCCTTGAGGAAGATCTCAGTAATGTTGCAACGTCAGTCCCGGTGGACCCTGTTCTTTAGCCAGTTTGACGTCCAGATCACATTTAGGCCAGGTACAAGGAACAACCGACCCGATGCTCTATCTAGGATGTACCCCCAACCTGAAGACAGGGAGCAATCCCCGTCTGGTCCAATCTTCCCGCCAGATTGAGTGTTGGCTGCGGTTGGGGACCCATTGACGACCTTTCTGGAGGATGTCAAGGGGTCAAACTATCCCGAGGAGCAAGATCGTTTTCTGTTTGAGAACAGAACCAACTCAAAAGTGGACGGCCTATTGTTACATAACATGCGGTTGTGGGTACTTGATGGAGCCCTCCAGGAGGAGCTGTTGTCATGGATACACAACGCCCCACTCAGTGGACATCCTGGGATCCGACACACCATAGACCTAATGTCTCGCCACATGTGGTGGCCAGCTATGAGGGCATCCGTGGACGAGTTTGTTAAACTCTGTCCAGTTTGTGTGCGGGCTAAAGCCTCGAGGGGAGCCCCAGCGGGTTTCCCTGCACTCTCTTCCGATCCCTGAATTGCCATGGTCCTTGGTGACCATGGACTTTGTCACAGATCTGCCACCATCGGGCGGCTTCAGACATATCTGGTGTGTCAAGGACGCCCTGACCAAGATGGTACACTTGGTTCTGCTGACAGCCATTCCCTCAGCCCCGGCGTTGGCATGCCTCTTTGTGGCCCACATAGTTCGGTTACACGGACTTCCCCAGTTTATAATCAGTGACCGGGGTCCTCAGTTTACAGCTCGGTTTTGGCGAGCTGTCCTGTTTCGCCTAGGGGTTGATCAGAGTTTGTCCACTGCCTATTACCCACAAACCGATGGCGCTACTGAGAGGAGTAACCAGGATTTGGAGCAGTACCTTCATTGTTACTGTCTCCACGACTCCAAGTTGTGGTCCACATATCTCCCGATGGCAGAGTTCGCTCTGAATAACGGGGTTCAGAGAGTGATTTAGATGTCCCCGTTCAAGGACTTGTATGGGTACAACCCATTGCCTTGGCCAACACGTCTTGTTGGCATTCCTTGCGGATGCCTTTATACAGTCGTATAGGGCACAAGTGGTTTGGCTCCATGCTAATCTGGTTCAGTCCAGAGCCACTAAGAAGGCTCAGGCGGATAAGCATCGATCACCAGTCCCCTCCTATGGAGTTGGAGATATGGTCTGGCTATCGACTGCTAACATCAGGATGCCAGGGAATCCTAAATTGAAGCCTCGGCATGTTGTTCCATTTGCAGTGGTTCAGAGAATATCTGAAGTGGCCATGAAGCTGGATCTGCCCCCGGACCTGAGGATTCACCCGGTGTTTCACGTATCTCCTCTGAAACTGGCATCAAATCGTCGCACACATCAACGGGCTCAGGTCCTGGGCGCCGGGTGAGAAGGTCAGGGGGTGTTGTGGAGGGGTAACTCTGTTATGGTGCCCTTCACACCTTTGGCCAGAAGAGGGAGCTGTGGCCCCCTGCCGCCACGGAGGGGGCGCTTTGGGGCGCTTATCGACCCCTCCGCGCCCGGGTGAACCCCTCAGCACTAATCTCCCCATGATAGGGGAGATTAGTGCTGGAGCGCCGGCGCTTGCACCGGCGCCGTGCTTGCGGCTCTATTTCAAAGCGCCTCGACACGCTTGTTGAGGCACTGCGATTGCAGCCCCCATCGCTGCCTGCGAGGGGGATGCGAGCACTAGCGTTGGGGGCACCCTGGGTATCCCCCAGTGCCCCCCTCAACCCTCAAATACAGGACCAAACAGGAAGTTGGGAAGCACAGACGGATATTCCTATGTCTGTGGACTGGCCTTTCCCAACTTCCTGTAATGGCCACCTGGGAGGAGTCCTAGAGATGATTGGTTCCTGCAGAGCTGCTATAAAAGCCCTGCATAACCACTAGGACAGCGTTTGAACACCTTGTTACTTCCACAGTGTTTGTCCTGCCGGAGGTACCCCCTCCTGCTGGCTGGTCCAAGGCGAACCGCTGCCGCGCTTTGGAGAAATTGTAAAGTACAAGCTGCACTTTACTTCTGTTTGTATTTACGTTTGTCTTTTTGTTTGTGTTCCTGTTTTCCCCCTTAGGGGAAAAGGTGGACAGCAGTCCTAGGTTCAACGCCAGGCATCTCGAAGAGATAGGTAAGCGGGGACTTGGTTCTGCTGTGGGGGTGCTAGGTTGTGCTGGGGAGTTTGGAGACTCTTAAAGGGGTACTAACCCTTTTTCCCTTTTTGTCTCCTTCTCTCCAGGGTACACTGCCCTATCCCCCTGAGGTGTCTCACTGCTGCTGCCGGGCGTTGGGTCACCCCCTCTTGTGTGTCTCAAAGTTCAGGGGGTGACTAGATGTTGGCGGGCAGTGGAATATCGTCGCTCACACGACCAGGCCTAACACCATATGGTGCTACTCAACTATTAACTGTGAGTGTTCCTTAGTCTTTTGAGAATTGCATAATTAGTCTTAGATATAATGGCCCCAAAAAAAGATAAGCAGGAAATGGATCATTTGATACGCTCTGTTACAAAAAGCTTAGATGCAGAAGTGGCAACTCCTAAACCCATTCATGACATCTCACAATGGGAAAATGGGTCTCTTACAAATTACCTAATTAAAACGCAAATAGGTGTGGCTAAGAACAAAGTAGAAAATGTTAAAAATATTTGTGTCACCACAAAAAGTAATTGTCAACTCTGCTTCTATAACAGATTCCGTAATGTTAAATGATTTTATTTTTTTAAATATTTTTCTTAACATTTTCCAACATTACAACTTCATAGAACCAAATCCAGTGGCACGAGGTAAGGTATTAAAACATTAAAAAAGGATTATTCAAGTATCATAAAATTCATTTGTGATTCGACTTTGGGCATATCATGACCTCTATGTACATTGTTAAAATGGGACGTGGAATCTAATTTCATCCAGCTTATACACACTATCCAACAAAATTATGGCCAGAGAAGATATTAATAGAGTTCATTTCTTAACAGGCCTTTGATGTTCAGAGGATGGCATGATATTCCATTTATAGACAACCAATTTCATTTCTTACTACCAAATTACATACATACATTTCATTAGTCCTTATTAACGCACTCCTTCACACATACTGCTCACTACAGGTCAATGTCACAGTTCATATTTTTGCCTTTATCCATCTTCTGTCTCTCCTCTAAGGAACTAGAATCTACCCAACCAGCTCCCCTATCCACAAACCACACTAGTCAAGGCTACCCCTTCAGTGCCTAACGTGTGGTACCCAACCCGGGCATAGGCATCACCAACAAAGTCAATCCCCGGATCTCTCTGACATTAGTCAGTGTCAGAGCCCCCCGATGAACAAAATTCACCTGACAGGCGCAAGTTTAACTCTTCCCTTTGCAGGAGGTAATAGGAGAATTTGCCCCAAATGTCCCATGGCTGCGCCAAGACAGGAAACACCATGGCCCTGATTACGAGTTGTGCTTTAAGTTCCGAAACTTGAGGTAATACCAGTTTACAATGGCCCTGATTATGAGTTGGTCGGTAATGTACTTTTAGTGGTAATTACCACCAAA
>JAVSBX010435192.1:0-12869 GCA_033119125.1 Desmognathus anicetus
ATAACAAAAAGACAAAAAATATAAGTGGGTGATAGTGCCATCTGTCATACAGCGCTTAGAAGTCTGCGGACATGAAGTGCTATATAAGCACTTGGTATTAGTATTATTATTAATTACTTGAGGTTTACCGAGTTAATGCTGGTGGTACCGCTGTATACGCAGCTGAAATTTGGGGTTATGGTAATTTAGATATTTTCTCCAAAGTGGCAAAACTATTTTTAAAAAGGATGATGGCCTTTCCCAAATCTATAAACATTGAGCTGTTATTCTTTGAACCTAACCTAACCTCTGTTCACTCATTGGTCAAATGTATTCCTT
Organism: Desmognathus anicetus; assembly: GCA_033119125.1. NCBI lineage: Eukaryota > Metazoa > Chordata > Amphibia > Caudata > Plethodontidae > Desmognathus > Desmognathus anicetus. The sequence goes on from JAVSBX010435192.1 coordinate 319, forward strand.
ATAAATATTTCTTTACCCTAGCGTAAAGAAACTGTGATGGTTTATCCAGATATATCTGCTGGGACTCTTTATTTATTAATTATGCCTTAAAAAAAAACCAGGGATAAAATATATAGAATTTGGGTTATTAAAGGTTAATATGGATGCCTCCCTTTTTAAAACAGATGTTTTAACTAAAAATCAAGGTGTCACTTTTTAGGAGATCGTAAGAAATAGAATTATTGAGATTGACCAAAGTTAAGTTACCGTACAATTTAGTCTGTTAATCACTGATTCAATTCCCCTGCACTTACGGTTACCGATGCCTAGCTATTCATGATGTTTATTAACCAGATTTCTATTTGACATTTTAAGTATAAGGTGTATTTTTTTCCAGACCCTACCTACACCTGTCCCTGTGGGTCTGGCATTGATGACTTCACATATATTGTATTATTTTGTAGATTCTATTGTGAACCTAGAAAGAAATTACTCATTCCAATGCTGAAATACATGGGTTTCGGAAAAGTTACCCAAGAAATGTTTTATTTAAAAATGATGGACTCAAGATTGTATTTTGCTAAGATACATTTTTTTCTGCTGTATGTATTATTTCACATCAAACATGTTTTAAATCTGTTTTGTACTTAATTCATTTGCATTCGTGGGGGTGGGGTTGGCCAGCAATCACGATGGCCACTTGAAGCGTGAGCTCTACGACCTTGCCACTAAACATCCTACTTCATCCCCTGTTGGAAGGTTTGAACAGGCAATCTGAATAAAGGATACTGCTTCTGAGTAGTTAAGCTTCCCACCGGTACATTCTTTGCCCCGGTGGGTTACTTTACTTTACTTTAATGGATTAGTGTGCAAAATTGCCCATAGGCCTGGAAGCACAACACAAAACACGACAAAGACAAAACAGTCCAGACAAGCAGTATTTGAGTCAGCAAATGAGGAGGCAATCCAGTAAGCAGAGCCGGAACAGTCAACAACCTAAAAGTATAGGAAGAAGAACGGGAGGAATTATCCAGAGTCCCTAAATAAATGAGTTTTTAGTTCCTTTTTGAATGTGGTCAAAGTAGGAATGGCACGGAGTGGTCCAGGAAGCGCGTTCCAAACTAAGGGGGCTTGTGTGTAAAAAGCAGAGCCACCAAAGCCTTCCAGGCGATATCTCGGTCTAAACAGCAGGTTGTCACAGTTGGATCGAAGTGAGTGGCTGACTGGGCGAGAGACAAGACTCTCAGCTAGATAGGATGGGGCCAAGCCAGCACGACACTTGAAGGTGAGAGTCATGGTCTTATGCAGAATACGATCACGAACTGGAAGCCAGTGCAAAGAGCGTCTGGACTGCGTGACATGATCCCTGCGTTGAAGGCCACAAATAGCTCTAACTACTCCATTTTGCATTCTCTGTAGTTTCTCGAGATTGGCAGAGGAAGTGCCTATGAATAAACTGTTACAATAGTCTAAATGGCTATTTATAAGGGGACGACCAAGGAGGGATAGATGCTCTTTTGATAAATATGGCCTAATCTGGAATATAAATTTAGTAATATAGGAACACACAGAGTGAAGCTGGGAAACATGATTTTTCATGTTTAGCTGAGCATCCAAATAAACCCCAAGAGTCTTAACGGAGGACATGACAGGAATAGGGAATCCGGAAATTGGAAACTGACAATATTCTGGCCCTAATTTAGCCAGCATCTGCCTAGTTCCAAGAACCATCAGTTCTGTCTTATTATCATTTAAGACAAGAAAGTTGACAGTCATCCAGTCACGAATAACAGAAAAGATCTGATTAATAGCCATGGAGTCAGAAGTATGATCACCAGAAAGCTTTAGGAAGACCTGGGTGTCATCGGCATAGTTAGTATAGCCGACACCCAGGCCATCCAGGAGATCAAAAAGGGGCTTCGTGTAAACATTGTACAGGGTGGGGGACAGACAAGACCCCTGAGGCACCCCATACAACTGAGTAACCGGAGTAGCTGCAGCATCTTCAAAGAAGACTCTAAAGGAACGATCGCTCAGAAATGAACTCACCCAATCCACTGCAGGTTGGGAAAAGTTGAAAGATTTAGACAGCCTCTCCAGTAGTATGGTGTGATCAACAAGATCAAAAGCAGCTGACAGATCTAAAAGCATCAGAGGCGCTGGAGAGCCAGAATCAATTAGCCTTGCAAGGTTGGATTTCAAATCCAGCAGAGCCGATTCCGTCCCATATCTGGAACGAAATCCAGATTGACGTTTGCCTAGCAGGAGATGATCTTCCAAGTAGGACTGGATCTGTTCAAAAGCAATTTTGTCGAGAATCTTCAAATAGAATGGGACATTAGAGATTGGTCTATAATTATTAGGGTCTTCAGGGTCTAACCCCTCTTTTTTCAGGAGGGAGGTCACCCAAGAGTGTTTAAGAGCTGCAGGTACTGTAGAGGAGGTGAGTGAGAGATTAATGATTTTTGTAATGACAGGAAGTAGTGACTTTAAGGAGGAGATTATAATGCTGGAGGGGCAGACATCGCCTCTGCAAGAGGTAGCTTTCATTCCAGAAACAATCTGGAAAGTGGTGCTGCGCAATTCGAGGCCCAGTGCATACGAGTGCCCATTAACGCCATAGCCTAGTGTGCGAGATTGTAAGCAGCGGATTGGTGGGGCTATCCGCCAGTGTGAGGACACCCCGTTGAGCAGAGGTTGGCCAGCGTCAAGGAGCTGAGGCGGCTAGCTGCTGGCAGGTCTGTCTTACAAACAGCGACCTGGAGACCGGTATCCACCTGATGCCACGTTGAGAGCCTCCAGAGCAACATGGGCTGCCTGCAACTGTACGACACGCACACCCAGAGGTGCCGGGAATGTGATTTCCACACCCAGAGGTGCCGGGAATGTGGTTAGTTACCACTGGAAGGAGAGAGCCTGTGAGAATCCATACTGGATATTGGTTGCCTCGTTCTGACCTCCTCTTGTCCTAATCCATACTGTTGTGTTGTTTCTGGCCTGTGCGCTGAGGCCCTTGGGCGTGTGCACATTAAACAATTTCAGATTCAGATTCAGATTCAGAGAACCTACAGGCAATGGCTGGACTGGCGGCCTGGGACTGGAATCGGCTGGATTGGGGGACACGAGTAGCAGCGGCCTCCCGGTGGTGATCTGGAGCCCACTGGATTGGTGCAGCACCAGTGAGTGCGATGCATAGTGCAGCCGTAGTCGGCCAGGAGGTGAGAGCAGTCACTGCAGGCATCAGAGGAGGTGAGCAGCTCACGGTTTCCAGTGCTGACCGCTGGTATTAATTAGCCTCTGCAGCCCTGAGTGGAGTGCTAGGCTGCTGGAGGAGAGTCACTGATCCTGACCTGGTGCAAGTAGATGTGAGCCCGGCTTTAGACTTGCACAGTTTTTCCACCTAGTACCTCACTGGGCAATAGCAGAGCAAGCGCAGTGGTAAACATGGGCAAGATTGATAAACATCAGCGCAAGATGGATTCGTTTACAGGAAATACTAGTGACTTGAAGGGAACGCCGAGTGCATCTGATGGGGCTCCACCTCCTCCTAACTCTTTGGATAATGCTGTGCTTACTCTAATTCTGGGAGATGTAAAAAAACTATTGCAGGTTATGCATACGACGATTGATGGAGTGATGACACTGACGACGGGAGTCCACACAGCCATGGATGGTCAGAAACAGACGGACAAGGAAATGGATGCAAGGGTGCAACTGTTAGAAGAGGCTGTTGTGGTGTTGATGATTAGACAGACCAAGGCAGATGCCACCATTAGGGAATTGACACAGAAACATGATGATCTGGAAAACTGTTCCAGGCGGAATAATATTTGTATTCTTGGAGTGGCAGAATCTACCTCTGTAGAGAACTATGAACTCTTCATAGAACAGTTACTTAAATGTCTGCTGGGCAACGCGCCCTACTCGCATGTCTACATAGTAGAGCACGCTCATCGCACACTGGCACCTAAACCGAAAGACTCCTAGGCCGATTATAGCCAGGCTCCTGAACTTTCGTGACCGTGACCTGGCCCTGCAAGTGGCTAAAGAGAAAGGTACATTGACGCACGAAGGAGCAAAAATTCCTCGCTATCCTGACTTCTCAGCTCAGGTACAGTCGGCTTGTAAAGAATATACCGAAGTAAAGGTAATATTGCGGAAGACACGGGTGCCTTATTCCATGATGTTTCCGGTGAAACTTAGAATTGTGCATCGAAATCATACCCACTTCTGTGACACCCCTGAGAAGGTGGTGGAATTCATCCACAATCAATTTCCGGAGCTGGACTGGGACACTGTACGGAGGAACAGGCCCCGGAACTGGGGCACCAGGAAACGGAAGCCTAAGCAGCAGCAGAAGGGACCGCGAAGAGGCCAGGGAGAGGATGACAGCCAGGAAGATCGTATGAGTCAGTCCAATGCTACTGACTCTGAAATGGAAGAGGACAAACACGTATTGAATGCAGTAGGAGCTTATGGTTTCCAAGGAGTTGGTTGAGTGGGTGGGGTTTGCCCATACAATTAACTGCAGAGTTCCTCCAAATGAGCTGATGGTTCATCAATATGAAGAAGATTACAATTCTGGTTTTATTGTTTAATACGACTTGCATCAGAGAAGCATCATCCGAAGATACCTTTTGCCACATTTTCCAGGCAGCCTCCTTTACTTCATCAGATACTTTCAGTGAATTACACAATGAAACGAAGTCCGCATCTTCAAGCCATTGCTTGCGGTCGATCTGCGCATTCACAGTACCGGCTGGTACCGCTCTCCCGGACAGTGGTTGAAGCTTAGGAGGCATGTTGATGGCCCGTACTGTGTTTTTAGTTCTCTGAGATGCATGTATGTACATGATACGCATTTGGATTGCTACGCAGAATTACAGCTGTCAAACTATTGGTGTGGTTGGTGGTTTTAGCAGCCAAGCATGGGTCTTTCAGAATGGGGAGTGGCTGGGCATGCTTATGAAATGAATTATATGACCTGTAATGTCCAGGGGATTCATAACAAATACCTGCGAAAAATGCTACAGTATACCTTGGATCATAAAGTGTCCTTTTTGTTATTCCAGGAAACAAATTTAATGCCAGCGGAAGCAGCTAAGTTGGGGCAGAAATGGGCCAAGCTGTGTGTGAACGCTTGTTATTCGACCTATGCCCCTGGTGTGACGATTTTGTGTAATTAGCTGGCGCCCTTTGTATAACATGCAGAACAGCTGATGACGAGGGGTTCTATGTCATACTGCTGGGTGAAATCCATGGGGATAAATTGCTGATTGTGAGTGTACAAGGTCCGAATACTGATTCCCCTGATTTTGTTTACATCAACTTCTTTAAGTTATGTGCCACGTTTGTGGACTATAACTGGACATGGACTGGGGATTTTAAGGTGATCATTGATCAGGCAGTTGATCGCTCATGGCCGGCCAATAGGGGCCATAGTGGAGGTGGCTCAAGAGTGGCTGAAGGCCATGTCACGCCATGACATGGTAGATACTTGGATGCATTGCGGGGATGCCACACCAGGGTATACGCACTAATCTGCACCACACAATCTATACACTAGACTGGATGGGGCATTAATATCATCACAGATACTGCACATGTTGGAAAATATAGAGGTTCTGCCAAGGACATGGGCATTGGACTGAAGTATTACACTGCCAAAGCATTCTTCCCTGTTGCACTAGTGGCACTTTAAAGCAGAATCCTTGTCAGACGCTGTGATTGAGGCTGAGACTGGGGCAGATTTGGTTGAATACATCACTACTAATATAGGCACTGTTGACTCTCCTGCTGCTTTTTGGGAGGCTTTGAAGAGCCATATGTGTGGGATCGGCTATAGTAAGGAATGTGGGGTGTTGCAGACTCTTAGGTCCCAAATCAGGGCAGCCGAGACACGCCTGAAATCTCTTGAAGTTCAATATTGTGCGATGCTCTTTTGGGATGTTCGTAAGACCCTAGAAGACTTTAATGCTACTGCTGAGATGGAGGTTACGTTTCTTTCTTAAAGAGGAGAGGCCATAAAATTTGGGGAAAGTGATAGGCTGAGTAGGTTGCTAGTTTGGGTGATATAAAATAGTCGTGCCCCCACAGTGTTCCCCCCGACTTAAAACGGAGGGTGGTGAGGTCATCAGGAGCACGGGTAACATCAATGGCAAATTCCTAAAATGCTATGCACAACTTTCTGGCACAAGATTGCAGACATCACAATAGGAAATTGATGTATAATTGGATGATATTGCATTAGCGTGGATAGAGAGGGAGGAGTGGTTGCCCCTTAATGTAGAAGTGACTGAGGCAGAGGTGAGAATAACACTTTCGGATTTGCCAATTGGGAAGGCATCGGGTCTTTATGGATACACGGTGGAGTTCTATAAACACTAAAGTGGAAACATAGCCCTGATATTAACAGCAGTGTACAATGAGGCTTTCGGGAACGGAATGTTAGCCGCAACACTGAGGGAGGCAATAATTATGGTCTTACTTAAACCAGAGAGAGATCTCTCGGACGTGGGTTCTTATAGACCCCTATCTCTCCTCAATGTCAACTATAAAATATTGGCCGAATTGTTGGCGAAATGTTTACCAGTGCATATGCCCTTTTTGGTTTTGCCCAAACAGGCTGTATTCATACCAAATCGAGCCACCTCGCAGAACCTCAAGTTACTCTTTGTAATGTTGAATGAAGTTGATCGTTTGGCGAAGGCAGCTGTTCTCACAGTAGATTGTGAGAAGGCCTTTGATTCGATCGAGTGGCAATTTTTGTTTTCTGCATTAAAACAAATGGGGGCATGGGTCCTTACTAACGGGATACTATCAGACAGCTTCTGCATGAAGAGAGGCACGAGACAGGGTTGGCCCCTGTTGCCTTTATTTTTTGCAACAGCCATGAAGCCATTAGTGCGAACACTACAATAACACTGCAAGTGAAGGGCAATGCATTGTGGTATTTGTCGATCTCGCTCTTTGCGGACGATGTGCTGATTTATTTATGTGACCCTGAGGAAAATCAAGGACATGTGGTTAGAGAAATTGAACACTATGGAAGCACTCGGGGTTTAAGATGGATAGATTAAAGACAAAACTGTCTCCAACCACACCACAGATACAGGCTCCCCCAAATGAATTGGGCATTACCTGTACGCAAACAGGGTTTAAATATTTGGGAGCATATGCATCAGCTGGCAGGCAGACTGTTTTTGACTGCAATGATAGCAAGATCCTATATGACATTGAGCTACTGGTGGAAAAGGGGATTTTGCTCCCTTTAACGCTGATGGCCTGTATATCTTTGGTCAAGATGTTTTTGCGGCCCAAGTTATTATATCTTTTCACAAATGTCCCGATGGAATTTTTTAACACTCTGAATGGGCCTGATCGATAGACTGATCTGGAAGGGATGAGTAGTGCATCTAAGAGGAGACGTACTCATGATGCCACTGCATCGTGGGGGTCTGGTGTTGCCTGACATGTTTTTTTACTATCTCACTTCACAGCCTCAGTTTGTGCAGTACTCGTATCTACACACTGCGGAGTTCCAACACAGAAATCTAGATATGGCCTTTGCATCTCCATGGGACGCTCGCACCTTTATTGTAGACCGTACAACAAAAAGATTTGCCGATGTGGATGTGTTGAAGGTGACCGATCTGGTGCTAGCCTGTACTAAAACAGTAATGGGGCAGAGAAGTTTGTCCTTGTGAGTGTGTCACTGTTTAACATTAGAGGGCCCCCCATAACTCAAGGTGAGGGTTTCATTAGAACCTTTCAGCCACTTAAAATGCAATTGTTCGGTGATATGTTTGTCAACGTGTTCCGTCTTCATGCTTCTGTCTCATGCTCATGCATGTGCCATGTTATGTAATCCCTTATGTAATCAAAAAAGCCCATTATGTTGTATGGTTAATGCCTTCATCAAGCGGTATAGCTTAATGAAGGCATAGGGCATAGGCATAGGGCATTCTGATAGGGCAATTGCCCTATCAGAATGGCTATTTGCTGTACTTTTGTACATACGTATTTTAATTGATTTGGATGGAATTTGCTGTATATATTTTTCTCCGGGCTCAGAGGCCATTTGGCAAGAAGCGCGTAATAAAAACTTCATTCATTCGTTCGTTCGTTCGTTCGTTCGTTCGTTCGTTCAGTCATTCATTCATTCAGTCATTCAGTCATTCAGTCATTCAGTCATTCATTCATTATCAGAAAGAATAAGCCTAACTCCCACCCCTTTTAGGCAGTATAAAAATGTACCTATATAAATGGCTATCGGAATAATGTCCATCATGCACTATAGGAATCCCCCACACTCCAAGAATGAGCTCAAATAGACACTATATGGGAAATTATTGCCCCAATGGAGGTCAATATTCTCGACAACAAGGATATAACCCAAGGCAAAAGGTTATGAGTTTTATCGCTGTTGGAGAGAATATTGACATCCACAGGGGATGACTAATATTGCATTTACTCAGAAAGCGTAGGCAAAATTTTTTGTTCGTTCATTTTCCTTATATCCATGATTTTTTCTATCCTTTGGTGTCCTCTATTCCACTCACTTGTTGTATCCACCTTTGCACCACATCCTCCTGGTGTCTATTTAGACGGGATTGCACCAAGACCCGAGACCTCGATGGAATTGTTTAAGTGTAAACCTCCTGTGGCAGCCTTTCTGGTATGGCCCCTGTGATGGAGTGATGGTTAAGGATGAGGCTTGATGGTGGTCCAGCGAGGGGCTAAAAGTAGCTCCCAAGTGTCTAAAATGTTGTTCTGACCAGGAACTGCCTAGTCTCACGCAGGAGCTATATGTCATGTAATTTTATGTCATATTGTAACATGTTCATAATGTATATTTTGATGTTCTGTGCTTAGGGAGAATAGGGAACAGGCACACAGGGATGTGCCTTGATTTTCTCCTAGAATCAGACAATATGGCCAAGTGAGGAAGCTGAGGTAAGAACTTTAAATTTGGCTTTTAACTACTACATATAATGTTGACATTGCATTTTAACAATTCAATTCCCCTAAACTGAGTTGCGTACATTTTGACACACGTCAAGAATGTGTGTATGATAGAGCTCATCCATTCAGAAATTAGCATGATTGACCAAGATGTTAGAAATGATCAGAAACAGAACTTCTGTTGAAAAAAACATCTAGAATTGGAACCAGTGGCTGAAAAATAAACTTCCACCCTCTTAGGAGCATATCTTTTCTAGTTCCTAACTATAGATTCTTTAATCTCAAGGGGTGTTTCCCCACTGCTCATTTTGCCCTCAGGATTGCAATGGTTGAAACAGAAATCATTCAAGCCACTTCCAAGTGTCTAAAATGTACTTGTGACAAGGACCTCCTTGGTCACACCTCAGAGATGTATGTCATGTAATGCCTTGTTCAGTCTGCAAACAGTGATGCATACCACCCTTTACCCCATTTACAAATATTCTGGGCCTGATTCACATAGGAGTTTGTGCCGCTTACGTATTTCATCTGCGTAAATCCTGTTGATTTCAATAGGACTTACACAGATGAAATACGTAAGAGGCACGAAAGTCCTTTGTGAATCCCTCTGTGTTTCGGCTGCTAAGGGAACAAACTCACAGGGATGTGGCTTGATTTCCCCAGGATCACACAATATGGCCAAGTGGGGAAGCTGGGATTAGAACTTGCCCTTTTTGGTTCGGAAGTCCCAAAGTCAAGAAATAATTGCTATATATAATTTTGATATAGCATCATAAAAGTTTAATAGCCCTTAAACGAGTTGTGTACAGTGGGCCTTATTTATGAAACAGTTACATTTGTGTATAAGTTTGTTGTTTTCCATTGAAGTCAATGGGAGGTGGCATACGTGTACACAAACATAACTGTTTCGTAAATCAGGCCCAGTACATGTAGCTACAGATGTCAAGAAACAATCACGGTAACTTTTGTATTGCCTGAAAAGGCCTTGCATTTAGAAAGATAGAGTGATTTACCAAGTTATAAGTTATAAGAAGTTATCGCAAATAGTACATTTATTGAAAAAAAATAGTATTTTAATCAAAATTATACGACATGCTGCTAAAGCAATATGAAACACTTCTATCTTGCAAAATTATTTTTAAGGAGCAGGTGTTTCAAGTTTATTGTTAAACCTGCGTGGGCTTTTGCAGGAAGAAAATGTATTCATGTACATATTGGAGGTTTGTTTACACTAGTTGTAGACTACATTTATTTTGTTTAGAAGATCATAGATACATTCGAAGAAGTGTTTAAAAAGTTACACGCCTTTTTTATAGGATAAATATATTGGGGCTGATTCACAAAGGAGTTTTGTGACTCTTACATATTTCGTCCGCGTAAGTCCTATTGAAATCGAAGCGGCACAAAATTCCTTTGTGAATCAGGCCCATTGTTTCTAAATCTAGAATGCGTTGAAGAATGTGAGCAGGTGATGGACACATTTGTTAATAATATATTCAGCATTAGACTGAGGCTATATTCTGTTTATTAGTAGCTGATTAGCCCCCATTGCTCCTCTTTTTCGATCAATAGGATGGTATGTTTTACTCTGGTCAGGGGCGTTTCAAGGTTTCCAAGAAATTCTGGGTCACAGCCCAGCCTGTCTGGAAGAAATGAAGTTCAAAAACCCATTCATTGCTCCCATTTGTGTGCCATTAAGATTACAGCAGTGCAGAATGCAATTTCGATTCTTTTCATTCAAGGCAACAATCACCACATTCGGGGCTTTACCCCATTGCCCTCCCATCCCCCCCAACGACGCCATTCGTCTCCATGCTATGACTGTGGCTTCCTATAGATTTCCATTGTAAGTCATCCACAACCTTTCCTATATGCTGTTGTTGTTGAGAATTATGATTCGATCCTTAATTTTGGCTATCACTACTTGCATTCTTCTTCAAAACTTACACAGAACTGTAATTTGTCGTTCGTTTGAAGAATACTTAGTTTTACAGTAATTGCACTTTTAAAATAGTGCATCACCTCGTCGTCCTCGGTACAAACTCGAACAAAAAAATAGCTGCACAAAGTTTTCCGATACGTTTGCTGCCCACTAGTGGCGAACTGTGGAATGATACCTAAAATCATAACATTTTGCCAATAAAACTGCATGAAAAGAAACCTTTATCAAGGAAAATAGAAAAAGAAAGTACAGGCAGTTTTTAATGCTCTTTACAAAACACCTTTTTATTTCTTGTGAACGCTGTGCTGCCAGGTCCCTTTTCATAAAATCCTCGACGCACGCATATGTTCACACAAAATTGCATTTTACTGAAAACTTTGAACAAGGATACAACACAGTCCATTCAATCATCCATAGAGGGACAATGTGGCGTGGGCTTGATAATGTCAGTGGCAACTCCAAACCCACCAAGAGCAACTCGTGGCCGTAGGGACACTCACACAGACAATCCTAGACTTTGTGGCCTCCATTGTGCTCACTGACTCCGCCCCATCATTAACTTTCTAGACCACCACGCCAAAGCCAGTGTCAACTCCTATACCTGTCTCCAGCACCCCCTAACTGGGGCCAACATGGAGGAATTCCCTGAGGAAACCCCCATTTAACTTACTTTTGGTTTTTTTGTTGGATATTTTTTTATATTTTATTTTGGATCCTATATGGAGATGTACCTAAATTTCTGATTATTTGGACTCGGGCTCGATAGGACATTATCAGGTAATGCAGATTTATTTTTTTTGATTCTGACCTTTCCTACCCTGACTGGGTATGCCTTTTTATGTTTGATTCCCTTGAATTTTTTTGAGGTGGAGCATGCGGCTTAAATTTTACTTTAGTGAAAACGTCAGTTCCTGTTTGCCATCGTAGAAAGGCGGCCATCATTGGAGATGGGTGCGCATTGGTTTCTCTATGGATTAGATTTTTTATTGTTGAAATGTTATTTTGACGTGCTCTCTGGGTGCTGCTCATGGTTCTGAATCTAGTCCTTAGATGCCCCGTGTCTGTATTTTTGAAGCATCTGATTTGCGTATGCCTTGAGAAGAAACTCTTGTTCTCAGATGCAATATTGTTAAGGAGCATTTCCCTGGCACCTCCCATTGGCATGTGCCATTTTGTGCATTTCTATCCATGTTACCCCTTCCCCAATCTCCCCATTTAAGAACCTTGATGCTCAAATATTTACACAAGTTTGGAAAATTGAGCAAGTTAAAGTTATTCTCTTTTGTGAATTACCTGCTCACTTTATGGGAGGCACTGCACAGCTCATGATTTTACCAATTTTTGTCTGTGACTTGACCCTTTTAGGGGTATGGATGCTGAATGTGAGCCTGCAAGCCGCATGCCTCCTGGGTGTGCCTGTGCTGCTTTTGGTGTCATACCTACCTTAGGCCCTGATTACGATTTGCATTTTTGTCTTTAAAACCGTCGGTAACTCAGTTACCGATGGTTTTAAAGACAAAAGTGAATACCGACCCTATTACAATTTGATAGGGTCGGTATTCACTTTTGTCGGTAAGTAATTGATGGAGAAATCCATCAATTACTTACCGACCCTATTACGATTTTCTGACTTTGAAAAAAAGTCAGCAAAATCGTATGAAAAGTT
>JAVSBX010436293.1:0-12845 GCA_033119125.1 Desmognathus anicetus
GCAGCCAGTGTAGTTCCCTTCTAGCATCCATCACATGTGACCTTCGCGGAAGGTTTTTCACAATACACACTGCTGCAATCTGTATGACCTGTAGTTTGTTAACACAGGTCTTTGTCGCTCCAGCTTAAGGGCATTACAATAATCCAGTCTTGGCAATATGAGAGCTTTTACCAGTGTAGCACAATTCCGCTCAGAAAGGAGAAGTCTCACACGTCTGAGAAGGGACAAGTGGTAGTGCGAGTTTTTGCAGACATAGTTTACCTGAGCCTCCATCCCTAGGGATGCCTCAAGGGAGTCTCCAGCCAGGCAAATAAGGAAATAAATGTCGGCATAAACAATCAGTTTTATTTACAGCCACAGACAAACAGGAAGGAAGAGAGCAAAGCAAAGTAGCTACCAAGGTAGGTTCACCGCCTGGGGATTCAAATATCCTTGCAGAGGAATGGACTAATATGCCAATTCAAACATCCTCTGTAGGTAATCAGATGGTTGCACGGGACACACACTGGGTAAAAGGGAGTGGTGGAGAGACGAAGACGGGACCTTGCTGCATGCAGCTGAGGTGATTAAGCAAAGGCTGTCTCGATACCGGTATAGATGGTTGCACTGTCCACCATAGAGAAAAAATTTGAAGATCATCAACTTAGTCGTTGATAATGATAACAAGTGGCTCACTTGGAGAAGCATGTTTAATATATTGATAGCACTACTTTTACAGCATGCTTTAAACCAAGGGCATTCCGCAGACCTGCGCCTCAAGCCTTGCGCCTGTGGGAGGGATCGTAATGCACCTGGGCACCTCTTTGCTATACCTATCTTCCATAAAACACTTCATCAAAGGGGAAATATTTAAAAATTACTCATCTGCTCTGAGGGCATTTGGACAGTGCTCTTAGAGCAGTACTACAATAGTCATGGGTGCTATACAAATACCCGTTAACATAACACAGCATAATAGGTAAGCTACAATAAGTAATGAGTAACAGGGTGTTAAGCATGATTATACTAAAAAATGGAGGCTGACCCATTCCTACACAAGCCCAAGAAGGAGCAGTAGACCCCCAGGATCCCAAACGGTCAACTTGACTATAAGAGATAAGACCGTAAAATGAACAGGATATAACAAATCTACACTCCTAGTAAGATATCCACATAGCCGCTGACCTACCCTGACAGTCACAATTGTATACAATTGAACATAGAGGTTGTGACACAGAAGATAACAGTGATGGGTCCCAGGGATAAGAATAAATACAGGAAAATACAACACATAACAAAGATCCATAAACAAGGATCGACAAGTAAACAATATATAAAACACCATTATATAAGATATGGATGAATCATGTTGCTTGGCACACAGGCCTTGTGAAGTTCATGAGCACATATAAACCCAAATGCTGAGAACAAGAGGGTGCCGTCTCATGAAAATCAGACTGATAAAGACTCCACTTTGGTTTGTTATGCAACGATACCACAAATGTAGTTTAGATGCACCATGCAAAAACCCAGCTAACATAACATAATATAACATTTAAGGAGAAAGGAACTCTCCCAGAAGAAGAATTAAGAAACTTGGGATATTATAAAGGTTTAGAGAACCCCAGACCTCTAGCAAAGCTTTTTGCAACTTATCAAATAGAAGGATCATGTAGAGTAGAAGGTAGTGTAACACTTCAGGAAACTAAAATATTAACTCCAACCAATAGATGTACTTAGGTAGTTACAATTCCTTTGCAAGTGGTAAATGCAAACACTAGTTTTGGAAATCCCCAGCACCCAGCCAGGAAGCATGTGGTCTCTAAAGGGCACAAGAATTCTGTAGAACATTCATCAACGTTGCCGCTTCCTACTTCCTACACCCCAGATTCTACATATCTTCAGACCAAGGACTTGTGCAAGTTACGTAATCAAAAGTCGGAATCAAACAGGAAGGTGAGCTGATAACAGACTTTGAGGTCAAAGGTGTTTAAGCCTCAGAATTTATGAACTGGTAGTTATCCTGTGCTGTCATAATTTTAGCCATTCCTAGCCTGAATCTGGCCAATTTTGTTTAGGTCCGATCACGTTGGTAAATACAAGAAGGTACGATACAGGTAGAAGAACCTTTGCCAGGTGAGTACTGTCAGTAATGGAAGGAAGGACCAGAAGATCTGCTTTTCTAAGGCGAAGACATGACACACCCAGGTTATGCTGATAGAACACCATCAAAATAAAGAAATAGCGCAACGCTAATCATTTTAGCTTTGCAGTCTAGAAGAAAAGAGATTTTTGAGCAGGCTCTTTGAAGCTATCAGCAAATTTATGAGTAAGTTTCCCTTAAGCGTTGGAAGGGATGCTGTCCAGGGGAAGGGGGGAGGGTGTAATTTTATTGTAAGTACTTGGGATGAAATTAGTTTTATGTTTTCATGGTTTTCTGTACCTTGCTTTTTTTATTCTGTTTGAGCATTGTTTAATATTTATACTGCACTCTGGTGCCTACAAGCCTTAGGCATTGTGAGCTTAAATAAATGAATCTGAATCTGAGTACTATTTAAACAGATTATCCTCTGAATGAGGCATATTCCTTGAGCTTCACTTTAAACTAGAGAAGCAGATTTACGGTCATATTTTCTGAGATTCGCCTGGGCAGCGAATGTGGCCACCACACATTTTGCTGCCCTTGCGTACCTCCTCCTGATTTTGAAAGCTCCTATTTGCATTTGGTGGCTGCACCAGGAGAAAACCTGTCGCTGCCACAGAATGGAAATGTAACTTCAAAATTTCCTGGAGCCACAGCCCCAATAAATTTTGAAGTGCACATGCCCAGAGAATGCACTGAGTGTGCAATGCATGCTCAACAAATGTTTTTAGAAATGCCTGCAGTTATATGCGCAACGAATCTTCAAATTTGGTGCACAGACATTCGCTTGGAATTTCTACCAGATTTGTTGCAATATTTACTTTGCAGAGGTGCAGCGAATGTTATCAAATCTGCCTGATAATGAAACCTTATCTTCTTATCTGCTGCCATTAAAAATGATTATCTCAGCGTTAAAGATTTCATTTCTATGTTATGTTAACCACGTATTTGTAAAGCACCCATTGCTGCTAGAGTGGCCTTCTGGCCCTGTTCCATAAACCCGGTTGGTTCTATTTCATTACATTAACGGATACTTCATAACATTAGCAGTAGCATCAACATCAGTGTGATTCTCCCAGCCAGCCAACAGCAGCTTTTTAAGAGCATTTAGTTAGCCATGCAATCTGAAAAGGAAGGAGATGAGTGTAGTGTATGGAGAAGGGTTTTAAATAGAAGTTATGGCATGATTAATGATGCATCTGATGCATCAAAAGCAGTAAAGGGATTAATGTAAGCATAAAATGTGGCGCTCGGGAGTAGTTTGAGTGACAGTAGGTTCTGGAGTCAATTTGTTGTGATCAGTATCTGTTCTATTGTTTTTTGTATGTCATAAAACACCCTTAGTTTTGTGAGCAGACTGCACCCACAGCCAGCTTCTCTGGCCTGCACATATCAGTACACTGCAGGCCATTAAAAACTGTGATTATCCCAACAAAAATAATCTTAAGTGCAAAGGCTAGGAAGCTTGTGAATAAGGGTGGTATCAAACAGTGATCTTGACTTTGATTTATCTTGTAGAGTGAGGATTGTGATTTTTACTCATGTACTGGACCAATCAGCTTTGAAGATTTGGAAAAATGCACCAGGGAATTAAGTCTTCAGGTAAGTGGAAATGGAAAGCCTTTAGTATTTTCAAGTTTTCTTGTTGTGAGAGGGCATAAGTATAAATGGAAACAGCAAAACAACTTTCGGCTAAAAACATTTATTAGCTTTTCATACTGTAATCTTCATGTAAAGACTTTCCGTTGGCCTTGAAAATATGAGACTGTTCAAAATTGCATAATTAACACACCAGACCCAAGCTTCTGCTACAATCTCAAGATAGCGGCAAGCCTCGAACTCTAGACGATACCTCTCTCTCTCAAACAGATAAGTTTGAAGTCAGTCACCAACATCAGCACATCTACTTTTAACTTTAACCTTGCAGTGAGGACCAGGCAGACATTTGAATTCATTGACCGCTACATATCCTGGCAGCACCAGCGAGAGCCCTTGTGACAAACCAGACTAAGCAGACAACAGACACAGAAAGTAGTCAACCCTTTATTGTACAAACCCAAGATAAAAATGAACATAAAAGCACAGGACTTAACCTGCCTACTTGTCAGAGCTGCACCCTGACTAATGGGAACAGGATTATAATCTGAGTCGGGGTTCCAGTACCCTATTTGTTTTGCAGTTCCCTTGCTAAAAGTCCAATTTCTCTTTAAAAGGGGTCCTGCCATCCAGTTCCTAAACACAATCTTTTCACCACCCACAATGCTCACCACCAACTATGTACAGTATCCAAAAGGGTGGAAAGAGGAATTAAGGTCTCAAGGCCACATCCAGGATCGCTACCTTTAAGTCATCCATAGATTTCCCCTTGTTAGAGAGTGGTCAATTATTTCCACAAGGCTACCTCTAGGATTACTGCCTAAGTCTACCTTCCTGCACTTTTGTCCAGGATTCTCAAGCCTGGAAAAGGGTCACCTCTTGGATGGGTGAAGATAAGTCAAGCTTCTTCCCTTGTTCTGCACTCCGTCCCGGATTAATTTCTTAGTCCTTCTACAATTCTTCACGTAGGTTGTCAGCTTGTGAGTTCCTCTTGGTTAGGGTTGCATCCTTGGGGTGCTCGTATTGTGATATCAGGTTGGGTTGCCTTTTGCCTTAAGCCTGCAGGTCTGTCAGTCCCTCCTGGACTGACCTCTGATCACTGTCACTGAAGTTGCTACAGGGTTCACTTGCAGTGGTTCAGGGGGTACAGCTGTGTACATACTTGGTCCTTTTGGTACTGCCACCAGGAAGAATGGATATGACCATGTTAGTTTTGCAAAATTCCCTTTGGTGTACCAGAGGTTTGTAGCATACATCCACCACTTCCAAAGAGAGGGACACCATCTGTGTGTCTCTACCTTCTGAATGCCATGAAGCAAACTTTTACAATCTGGTCCTCTGGAGTGTTTGCTACACTAGTGAGGCATCGTGGCTGCTGGCAGATTCTCACCAGGTCCTGTCTCAAACTGCTGGTTACTGTCTGCCTTTATAGGACTTCGGCTGTGAGATGAAGTTCACCAGTTTCCCAATTCTAAGCAACTACCTCAATGCCAACTCATCTGGTCATGGCCTGTAGAACACCCACCTTGTTTGGCCTGCCTTTTTAAATGTCTCAGTTCCTGAAAGGTGATCTTGCAACTGTGGAAGCTGCCACAAGGCACACTCCATTTTCTTAACAAGTGGGCAAGATGTCTCACTAACCACAATGACTTTCTTTTTTTACTCTCCCTGTCTATTCCTCCTTCAGCAATTCTTGTCTCCCTGAGTGATTAAAGACTGGGTTTATAAATTGTTTTGTTGGGGCCACAAGTATTTGGGTTTCTTTCCTCTGCCAGGCAAGTGAGTTTTGAGCATCTTTTGGTGTCACTGGCATAGTATGAGCCTTTTCCACAATCAGTGCTACAGTTAATGAGCTCAATAACTGCATGGCTCTTGCACTCTGACAGTGGTGCTTTAACGCTATTATTTAGTAACATATTTTTTAATATCAAAAAAACATTAAGATGGTGACAAATAAATACATGCAGCATAATTAGTCCTATGTGCAATCTGAAGTCATAATCAAGGAGGTAGAAAGGTAGAATCTCTCTTAGATTCTTTCATAGGAAGCATATAAAGTCAAAGAAAATCAAGTGACCCTGAAGACAGGTTTGATGAAAAACATAACGGACAGGGTACTACTTCCAGGGCGAGAATACATTTCTTTTCAAGTATAAAATTTAAACTCAAGCACCACCAAGCAAAGGGTGAATGTAGTCAAAGAATATCCAGAGGTGAAAAAATTTTGAACCCAATATTGTGTAGCAACTGTGGAGGGGGTAGAGGCAGCTCAGCATGAATTGTTAACTATTCCCTTACCAACTGTGTCTAGTAGGTATATGCCCCACTTTGCACTGCAACTCAACTTGGGGGCATGGTCATATGGAATGCAATGCCCATCGCAACTCACACAACAGACAGGACCCGGGGCAAATCAGCTCTAACGTCTTATCTGACAAAGGAGATATTGCCCTTATAGTTAACTCTTCAAATTAGAAAGTGAAATCTGAAGCTAAAGCAAGCAATAATAAAATTGATCAATATACCAAACTAGTAATTTCGCATCAGGCAGCAAGTAGATTGCAGGAGGATTTAAACAGTCCATTTAACATAGTCATTGGCAATGTGAATCAGCTATAGTTGATTTTAATGCCACGAAACTACAAACCCAAATAATGACATGCCAAGAGAGTTTAATGAAACAAATGATCATGCCCGTTCTAGAATCCGGCAAGCTTATTGTAAAGGCACACAAATGCAAGGCCTATTAAATTATTTGACCAAATGTTCCAGCCTTAAAATCTGTAGGGGAATCAGAGGTTGCATTAATAAAGTCACATTCTGGTTTAGAGTAAATAAAAAGTGTCCTTTATTTGTTCTCATGTCAAATGGGCAGTAAGAACTTACTTGTGTCCCTAGAGACTCAATCATTTCCAACCAAAACAAAAAAAAGTGGTTGTAGTAGAATTGGCCTCTAGGGAACTGGTAAAAAGTCTAATTTAATAGGAACTAAGAGACACCACACCTTTCCAAAATGACAAGTCTGGAATATTCGTGAAAGCTGTATGCGCCATATTTCCATCTTTGTCATTTGTTACTACTGGGAAGACTGACAACAATAGCCTGCTCTTAAAATCTTATAGAACATCAAATTGAGACCGTCCAGGGATCTTCTATAGAGGGTAATCACACATAGCATGGAAACAAAGGAAAGGGCAATACAAAAGGTTGTTGCCCAAGTATGGTCAATGCGGAATCACAATAAATCCTAGATTCTCTGAAGGAGGTCGCAGATAAGTTTAATGATGTAATGAGAGCCATTGTTAATGGCGCACATAACGCGCTCCAAACATCTATTGATCCCATGAAAATAAATAACCCAGCAATATCACTGGATGATCATGATTAAAACCCCCGGTTATATGTATTTATTTTTTTGCCCTTTCCGTCTACATTTATCTATAGTTATTTTTTTAGCATGTTTTCTGTATTTATCCATATTTATTTTTTGTTTTGTGCAAATATACCCTATTACTCGTATATCTGCTTCATTTTAAGAGATAAATAGCTAAAACAATAAAATACTTTGATAAGAAGCAAAATAACAATGTTTCATGCCTTGCCTTATGCTTTATTATGAGAAAAATTAATTTAATAACTTTTGTATGCTGTCAAACTGCACTGGCTTGAAGGCTTTATTTATAGCATGAAATGACAGTTAAAAAGATTATTTTCTGTTTTTCCATATTTATAAATAAATGTAGTTAGAAATAAAACTGATTTTCATCTGTATTTATCTGTAAAAATAGATAAAAAGGGAAAATTGTGAGCCTTAGTAATGCTATATTGGTAGTTTGCTCCTCACAGGCACTGGACGACTTCGGCTATCACTACCTTAGCTCTTTGCCTCCATCTCTTATGGCAATCCTGTGCTTCAGGATTGATTGCTGCTATTGGCCCTGTAGTCTTCTCCCCGATCATGTTTTATAAGGAGTTGCATCCTAACTTGGCTATGCAAGTATTATGTTAAGAGTAGCAGAGGAATGTATGAAGGGGCACTGTAGTCGCCAATTTTGTAGTAATGAATCACCACGCGTGATAGTAGTTATATCTTTATTGGAGAGCACAACTGTGCCAAACACCTTACAAGAGTAAATCTCTCACCAACTGTCATCTCCCTCAGGCCACTCTCAACATTCTAGAATGTTGAGCTCCTGACCAGGCCTGACTAAGGATGCAGAGACAGGACAAAACACTTAAGTACATTACAACATATCTCCCTTCCTTCCAAACTTGAATACAACAGTTTAACAGTATAACAGTATAATACATAATACATTAATTACACTTTTTAACTCCTGTCGAACTCTACCCACAAATTTCATGACTTTATTTACATAATAATTAACATCTGGTTTTAACACAACTACGATCTGGTTTCAACTTTAACCACACGATCTAAATTCCATTTACCAGCTCCTTCCAACCAAACATGTTTTCTTCCTACATAGATCACTTTGTGTGGTCCAGAGTACCTAGAGAATCCCTTCTTTTCCGGATGATAAATTTTCACATGTTCACCTTCTCTTACTTTAACTTCTTTCACTGCATTCCTTTCATCATAATACCGCTTGGATTTTTCTTGATATTCCTTCAGATCATTTCTCATGCATTCTACACTTCTCGAACTTTCATGTCTCACACACTCTTGCCAAGCAGGATTTAACTTAGTACATGCCTCTCGGCCCCTCATCAACTTAAAAGGTGTCTCTTTTGTCATAGAATTTTTCGTAGTGCGATATGCGAACATCATCTTCTTCAAATTATCCAACCATGGCAAACCATTTTGTAATGATAGCTGAATATTCTCCTTTACAACCCTATTCATCCTTTCAACCATTCCGTTCCCCTTTGGATTATACAAAGACGTAGTATGATGTTTTATTCCACACGACTCAATGTACAATTTCATTTCTTTTGACACAAATTGCACACCATTATCAGTCACCAATTCTGACGGGAACCCTTCTCTCTCAAATATTTCTTCCAAAAATTTAATCACCACCTTTGTGGTCACATTCGGTACAAACTTAACCTCAAACCATTTACTGAAATAATCAATCAAAACAATCCCAAACCTGGACATCGTTCCCAATTTGTCCATTGGCCCTATAATATCCACCGCTAATTTCTTCCACGGAATTAACTCGTAATCCACAGGACATAAAGGTTTTTTGAAGGACTTCACAATTTTGTCACTTGATGAACAAGCTTGACATTCTTTCACACAATTCTCCAAATCCTTGTCCATATTTGGCCACCAATACCACAGCCTTACTCTGTTTTTTGTTTTTGTCCTTCCTAAGTGCCCTTCATGCCCCAGGTGTTGCAATCTGGGAATCATCACTTTCGGCGGTACGATTCTGTCACCCCTTCTAATGCCCTGTGGACCAATTGACAATTCATCCCACACATTTTTGTATAGCATACTATTACTCTTTTGAGGACCCTTGCCTTCTTTTAAGTCTTTTATAAGTTCCTGATATTCACTGTCATTTTCAATTTCCTCAATCCATTCTTTTTCTGTAATAGCCGCAGCCCAATCCGCTATCTCAAACTTCCTTTCAATTTCTACACACTGTACGTTCTCACTCACTTCCATCGGCTTCCTAGACAGATAGTCAGCTATGACATTCCTTTTTCCTGGGTGATATTCCACCGTGAAATCATACTCCCTGAGATCAAAAGCCCACTTCACAATCCTCGCACTCACTTTTTCAGTTCCCTTGGTAGAGAAAACAAACGTCAATGGCTTATGATCTGTCTTCAATACAAAATGCGCACCCCATACAAAATGTGAAAAATGTCTCACACCCCACCAACAGGCTAAAGCTTCTCGTTCAATTGTGGAGTAATTCATTTCATGAGCTCTTAATGCCCTTGATGCAAAAGCCACTATCTTTTCTTCAGCACCGTGTCTTTGAACCAGGGCAGCTCCCAACCCTTTCAAGCTCGCATCCACATAAACAATTGTCTTCTTCCCTACATCAAACGTCACAAGAGCCTGTGCTTGACATATTTTCCTTTTTATCTCATCAAAAGCTTCCTGACATTCTTTTGACCAGTCAAACACGACCTTGTTTTTCATAAGTTCCCTCATTGGACAGGTTATTGAAGCAAAATTTTCTACAAATTTTGAATAGTACTCTGCTAACCCTAAAAATGATCTCAGCTCATCTTTGTCATTAGGCGCTGTCGCTTTTTCCACAGCTTCTATCAAATTTTGTTTAGGATGTATGCCCTCTCCATCTATGGTGTGACCCAAATAATTCACTTCTCTTCTTTTGAACTTGCATTTTTCTGCCTGTATAGTTAACCCTCTCTCCTTAAGTATGTCCATCACTTGTCTGACCTTGCAATCATGTTGCACTTCTGTCTCACCTGTGACTAGTATGTCATCTTGAAAGCAATATACATTTGGCACTTTGTCAAATAAACTCTCCATCACTCTTTGGAAAACCGCTGCCGCAGAGGACAGCCCGAATGGCATGCGCTCACAACGGAAAGCGCCAAACGGAGTAATGAATGATGTCAAATGTTTGCTTTCCTCCTCTAGCTCAATCTGGTGGTAAGCTGAGGACAAATCAATTGTGGTGAACCAAGAAGATTTTTTTAGAGTAGCTAACATTTTACCTACGTTGGGTAAAGGATGTCTGTCCACCCATATTCTTGTATTCAAATCTTGTAGGTCTATGCACAATCTCCAACGATTGTTGGGCTTCGGGACCATCACCACTGGGAACAACCATTCGGAAGCTTCAATTGGTTTAATTACTCCCCTTCCTAGAAGCCCGTCTAATTCTTCCTTCATACACACCTTTTGCCTTTCCTTGACATCACGCACCCTATGCACCACAGGCATCACATCCTTCTTAAGAATTATCCTATGTTTGAAACCCCTTAACTTCCCTAGCACATCCGTGCACACACTCGGATAATCTCCACGTATCTTGTTCAAAAACTCATTCGATTTTTCTTCAACTCCGATTGCCTCATGGAGCACATTCACATCACACACTTTGTTTCTACCAGCTGGGAACTCCTCTCCACCGGTTTGGCATATCGGCCGATCTGTTCCCGGTTTTAATACCATGCCTATTTTCCCTTGGGTCTCCCAACCCAACAGATTTCCCCCACACGCAGAGACATAAACTTTTGTTTCAGTAGACCTGTGACCATATCTCACAACTCCTATGAAAAATCCTAATATTTCCACTTTAGAGCCCCCATATGCTCCCGGTTTAATATCTGGTGGATGTAAATGACATTGGAACCCCTTTGAATATGTGTCAGCAGAGATAATGGAAAAATACGACCCACTGTCTATCAGCATTCTTACTTTGACCCCATTAATGTCAATATCCGCTTGTGGTTCTTGTCGTCGAGCTCTGTCGCATGTTATCTCCAGAAACAGTGTATTTACATCAGGCATGCACATCTCGCCACCTTCTTTGTCTGGCAGTTCTATTTCATTCATGTTCTGTTTCCCAGATGTGAATTTCCCAGTCCTACACATCCTGGCGAAATGTCCCTTCCTTCCACACTTTAGGCAATCGTAGTTCCACGCGGGACAATTTCTTGACCAGGAATCATGTCCTTCGCGTCCACATCTCCCACAGTTTTTTTTATTTGACTGAAATTTGTTCTTTATTTCCGATTCAACTGCTTTATTCTTATACTCCGTCATTTTCCTATCCACTCTCCTAGCTCCTTTGAGAGCATTTATGTCACACTCCACATGTTCAGGAGTAGGTTTCTTGTTTATAACATCTACAATTTTCTCTGTTTTCTCTTCTGTTCTGGCTATATCTATCGCCTCTTGCAATGTTGGGTTTTTCTTGTTCCACAGCTTTTTCTGAACAGATTTATTTGAGGTATGCATCATTAATTGATCCCTGATCATAACTTCCACAACGTTCATAGTATCTTCAAACTTGCATCTAGCCACCAAAGCTCGAAGCGCTGCGATGTACTGATCTATAGACTCTCCCTGTAGTTGACTCCTTGAGTAAAACTTATACCGTTCAAAAATTACATTTATTTTTCTTCCAAAATTCTCCTCTAACACCTTTAACGTGTAATCAAACTCAGTTTCATCTGGTTCTCTGTGCAGCCTCTCAAAATATTTATACATTCTCTGTCCTTCTGCCCCCAAACAACATTGTAGTGTCGCTGTGCGCCTGTCATCTGGAAGGTACTGACCGCCTATGGCCAGCAAATAGGATAGAAACATGTCTTTCCAATCCTCCCAGGTTATATTTGGTTCACCAGGGAGAGGTAAAAACATGGGAGGGGCTGAAATGTTTATATTTGGTGAGAATGGTATAAAAGGTCCACTATGCATTGGCATTCCAGAAGGCCCTGGCTGCATACCAGTTGGTTGGTCTCTCGGTTGCATATTTATTGTTGGTAGTAATCTTGTCTTTCCCTTCTTTATTGCTTTTATATTCTTAACCATTATATGTTAAGAATATTTGTTTTTTCCTTTTTTCCTTTCATTCAGTCACTGGCAGCTCACTGAAATAGTATATTTGTTTTCCTTTCATTCAGTCACTGGCAGTTCACTGGAATAGTATATTTGTTTTCCTTTCATTCAGTCACTGGCAGCTCACTGGCCGAGGGCTGCTATTGGCTCCCTTATCTGCCACTCCTGATGGATCTAGCACCATCACACACACAGCCCAACAGCTGGGCTGCTATTGGCTCATGCCCCTACGGCTGCCATGGACACCAGGATCTAGTCGAGGCGGTACAGGTAACTCAGGTTTTTTTTCCTTTTCTTTTCTTTAGGCCCCCTGCGCTGGCCCCCTGTCACCCTGCGCACTAACCTCCAGAGACTTGGTTCCAATGCTTATTGAATTCTTACTGAATTATGGTTGGCTTCTTTCAGCTGTGCTCTCCTCTTGTCCACTCGTCGCCAATTTTGTAGTAATGAATCACCACGCGTGATAGTAGTTATATCTTTATTGGAGAGCACAACTGTGCCAAATACCTTACAAGAGCAACTCTCCCACCAACTGTCATCTCCCTCAGGCCACTCTCAACATTCTAGAATGTTGAGCTCCTGACCAGGCCTGACTAAGGATGC
>JAVSBX010437394.1:0-12829 GCA_033119125.1 Desmognathus anicetus
CAAACACGGCAGCGCACGCCTTGTCGGTGTCAGCTTGCACACGGCCTGCTTTGGCGCCGCCTACTTGGGGCGGCGCCAAAGCAGGATGAGTGGCTTCTGGTCCATGTGGCGCAGCTCTCATTCTTCAGAGCTGCACCACAGGGATCAGAAGCTCTTTTTCGCAGCCGTACCTGCCCGCCAAAAGGCCCGGCCGCCCGCCCACCAAATTCAGCCACCCGCCCGCCGGCAGGGGAGACCCGCCCGCCGCCCAGCCACCACAAATTCGGCCCAGAGGAAACCCGGCTGCAAAGGCCGCCCGCCCCAGAGGACACCCGGCCACAAAGGCCGCCCGCCCGCCCGCAGGGGAGACCCGCCCGCCGCCCGCTGCCCAGCCACCACAAATGCAGCCAAGAGGACACCCAGCCACGAAGGCCGCCCGCCCCAGAGGACACCCGGCCACAAAGGCTGCCCGCCCCAGAGGAGACCCGGCCGCAATATCTTGTTTCATAGATATGACTCCTGCGCCCTGACTCCTGCGCCCGTCCCACCGCTCGTAGAAGATAAACTGAAGAGCGTGCAGGAAGTGGAGGAGTTTGGCGAAGACATGGATGCTGAATTTTTAGATGCGTTGGTGGCCGCTGCTGCTGAAACTGAAGCCTCTGTTCTGGATGCCTCCAGCAGCACTGTAACAACAAAGGTTGAAAATTGTGGTACAGCTCTGGCCTCCAACAACGTGCTCTCAGTAGCTGCTTCGGACGAAACCTCTGTGGTCGATTTTGTTTCCAAAGAGGGCTCTGAAACTGCTGTTGTGAAAGAGCCACTTGAAACTGCTCAAATGGAAGTTGAAGTCACGGAAATGCCTGTCGTGAAAGAGCCTCTTGACACATATTTATCTGCTGCAGTCGCTGATCAGGATGGAGACTTTGCCACTGCCACCAGCAAGAGACAGCTGGTAGAGGAGGGAGTCGCCTGCCCGCCACCCAGCCACCACAAATTTGGCCGCCAAAAGGCCCACCAGCCCGCCAAATTCAAGCCGCCCGCAGCAGAGGAGGGCCGCCCGCCGCCTGGCCAACTCGTCTTAAGAGCACGAGGTACATTTTTGTTTTAATTATCTGCAAAGACAAACTTGCCGCCACCACGCCACCCCCTCCCCCCAAACTGCAAAACTTTTGTTCAGCATTTTACTCGTGCTTCTGCTTGTATTTGAAAATTGTGCAATGACAGTAGTAATGTGCCGCAGTTATTTTTATTTCCTACTGTACCTGCAAATAACCAATATGTTTTCAGTAGCCCTTTACATTACTAAGAAACATGTATTTTTCTGGTTATTTTGGAAAAATCAAGCTGAAAAATGTGTCCTTTTGGCAGGGTTTTTTCAAAAATTTTCTCACGGGGGGAGAACCCCCCCGTACCCCCCTGATCAAGTTCGGGCTCGCTCGCTGCGCTCGCTCGCTTCGATTTGCCCTGCATGGGGGTGACACCATGAGTTAGCGCACCAGGTGACACCAACCCTAGTGACGCCCCTGCTGTGCAGTTTAGTGTATGAGCACAAATCTAGAATTGAAACTTGCATAAATTTTCTTCAATTTACTCCTCACTGCATTTGATTGTTTCAATGAACTGTTATACTAGATGTGTGCATATATATTTTGGTTATAATGCGTGTTTTTGTGCTGCTTGCCACGCCGTTGCGCTGATTATTTTATCGTGTGTCAGGATGTTGCCCCCCAAACATTTTGAGATGTCAATGTTGCCCCCATCCAAAAAAGGTTGGAGACCCCTGCATTAATGCAACCCTATAAGTGCCTAGAAGCCGAGAACGTCGTCGGAGGACGACACCCCTCCAAATGCCACCATCAGTTGGTCTGACTTTCGAAACTCCTCGGTTCTGGTGACATAAAACTTAAGAGCTCTCCGGACATCCAAACAGTGCAGAATCCTCTCAGCCTTGGAAAAGGGGTCTGGGAAGAATGTTGGCAAAGTAATCGACTCGTTCAGATGAAATGATGACACCACCTTGGGTATGAATTGAGGATTGGTCCCCAGGACCACCTTGTCCCTGTCAAACCTGAGGTATGGAGCTCGCACTGATAGAGCCTGAAGCTCCCCCACTCTTCTGGCGGATCTTATAGCAAGTAGGAAAGCAACTTTCAGTGTAAGAAAACGCAGTTCTGAAGATGCCATGGGCTCAAATGGCAGTTTCAGCAACGCCGCCACGACCACTTGGAGTTCCCAATTCAGTAACGGTCTCTTCACTGGCAGGAAAGGCCGCAGAAGGCCTTTTAGAAACTGCTTTGCCACAGGTAGGGAGAAGACGAATGGTGCTCCCTGTCTCCTCCTGTAGAGAGCAATGGCTGCCAGGTGTACCCTAATCGAAGAGTACTGCAGCCCCGCCTCTTCCAGTGCTAGAAGGTAAGAGTAGATCTTTCATCTCGCAATACAGGGGATGAAGACCCTGGTCTTTTGCCCAAATGCAGAATCTCTTCCATTTCAGGCAGTACGTCTTCCTGGTGGAGCCTGCCCTTGCCTCCCGCAGGATCGCCAGACAGTCGTCCCCCAGCTCTAGATGTCCGAACTCGAGCCCCTCAGGAACCATGCTCTCAACTGCAGGACCCGACTCCTGTCCTTGCTCAGTAGATTCATCCTTTTGGGTAGTTTCACCGACAGGCATATCGACATTTGGAGCAGCTCCGCATACCACGGTTGTCTCGCCCATGCCGGGGCAATCAGGATGTCTGTGCTGTTGCACGCTCTGATCTTCTGCACCACTCTGTGTGGCAGAGGGGTTGAGGGAAAAGCATAGAGAAGGTTGTCCTCTGACCACTCCTTCACGAGGACGTCTCCCAGAGACCCCTTTTCTCGAAACCTGGAGGCAAACCTTGCACACTTGCGGTTCGCCGCAGTCGCAAATAGGTCTGTTGACAGGTGACCCCAGAAGTCGAAGATCCCCTCGAGCACTTCTGGAGCTAGCTCCCACTCGTGGGAGTCGACATACTCCCTGC
The DNA here is from genome assembly GCA_033119125.1 of Desmognathus anicetus. Taxonomy (NCBI): domain Eukaryota; kingdom Metazoa; phylum Chordata; class Amphibia; order Caudata; family Plethodontidae; genus Desmognathus; species Desmognathus anicetus. The sequence goes on from JAVSBX010437394.1 coordinate 2,982, forward strand.
TAAAAGCATCTGCCTCTATGTTCTTCTCTCCCTGGATGTGCGCCGCCTGAATCCAGATGTCGTGCTACAGCACCCAGTTCCACAGATCCTGAGCTTTCCTAGAGCGGATCGCCGATCTTGTGCCCCCTTGCTTCTGGAGACAGAACATGGTCGTGGCGTTGTCCGTCCAGACCTTCACTACCTTTCCCTGCAGCATTGGTAGGAAGCTGCGAAGCGAGAGCTCTACTGCCATCAGCTCCAAGACGTTGATGTGCAGAAGTTGCTCTTGCGGTCCCCAGGGGCCTTGCACTTGACTGTCGCCAGGTGGCTGCCCCATCCCGGCAGTCACTTCCACCTCTATTTCGGGGGGCGGAACGGCATGCCGTTCAGCAGGTGCTCCTCCTAGAGCCACCATAGCAGCTGCTCTCAAGTCCTGTCGTCCACTGTGATATGTGCATCCCAGTGGCCTGACAGCTGGTCCCACTGCAACGACACCATCTCCTGCAGTGGCCTCATTCGCAGTCGCGCCTGCGGTACCACTCCAATACACGAAGACATTTTCCCAATGCAGGACTTTGCCTTCCTGACCGTCGTAGTCCTGCTTGTTCTCAGTTCTCTGACTGCAGACTTCAGAGACTTGATTCTGTCGTCCAACGGCCTGGCCATGCCCTCAAAGGTATCCAACAGGGTGCCTAGAAACACCCTCCTCCTGGCTGGGGTCAGCTGCGATTTTTCTTCGTTGACCAAGAAGCCCAGTGACCGCAGTACTTCAAGGCTCTGTCCAGTATGCTCTTTGGCTTGCTCCCTTGACCTTGCTGCGATCAGCCAATCCTCCAGGGAATTGAAGCCGCGTAGGCCGAGCCTGCGTAGATGGACCGCCACTGGTGCTAGGACCTTCGTAAAAACTTTGGGCGCCAACTTCAGTCCGAATGGAACACTCTGGACCCCACTTGAAAGCGCAGGAACCTCCTGTGTGCCCTGTGAATTTTGATATGGAAGTAAGCGTCGCAGAGGTCGATCGTGGTTAGGAAGTCCCCTTTTGAGAGCATGGGCAATACCGATGTTAGTGTGACCATCTTGAAGGTCTTGGACTTGAGCAGGAGGTTGCACGCCCTCAGATCTAGGATAGGGCAGAAACTGTGAAGCTTTTTCCGTATCACGAAGAAGCGCGAGAACAGGCACACGTCCTGCTGCCCCTTAGGCACCCTCTCTATCTCTCCTTTCTGTAGGAGCGCAGAGATTTCTTTCCACAACGCTCTTCTGAAACGTAGCTTGGTCTGTACACATCGCATCAGATGCGGGGGCTTTCCCCAAAAATCTAGCGTGTGACCCTGTTGGATCACGGACCGCACCCACTTGTCCAAGGTCATCTTCCTCCATTCCAGGAGGAAGGCCAACAACCTCCCCCCTACCCTGGTGCCGTGGGGCAGGGGGTAGCCGGTGAGAGTCATTGTGTTTTGGGGCACCTGGCACTCCTACCCCCGCCGCTTCTGCGGGGGCGGCCACCCTGCCTTGCTCCGCTGAAACCTCTTGTCTGAGGATGTGGTGAAGCGTACTGATATTGGTACTGCTGTTGAAACGGCGGCGTCCCCGGAGGCTGGTGTTGTTGCCAAAAGGATTGCCCAAATCCGCTCCTGCTACTCCTTGTTGAGCCACGATAAGAACTACTCCTGCCCCTGGTCAGGGGAGACATAACCTTGATTGTTTCCCTGTAGTTCTTCTGCTCAGGAGAACCCGATCTACTTCGGGCCCAAACACGTGCTCCCCGTCGAATGGAAGGTCCAGGATCCTGTGGTGGTACTCCTGGCTGAAAGTGCTGGATAACAGCCACCCAAGACGACGGAGTCACACGCCGTTCATTTGTCTAAACCCGGAGTCCATGGCCGCCTTAACCAGAGAATTGGAGGCCTGTCTTCCTTCCTCCAAAACCTTAGCCGCAGCTTCCAGGCGGCAAGTCTGCCAAGAACTGGCCCATGGTGTCCCACATTTCCCGGTCATAGCGCGCCAGCACCGCAGTGTAGTTGGCTGTCTGGACCTGTGGTGACGCCGCTGCCAGCACCTTCTTACCTACGTTGTCCAGTCTTTGTGAGTCCTTCGTGGGAGGAGCCAACATATGAGGTGGGACCTGTGGCGCCCCCTTCGCCGATGAGGAGATGATGGACTCTGGAGTTGGCTGTGTCCTGAAACACCTTGGGGCAGTGGAAGGCACTCTGTATTTCTTGTCAATGCGGGCACTCACAGCTGGGGCAGATGCTGGGGTCCACATCACTTCCAACCCTGAGTCCCACACCAGGGACTCTATAGGCAGCGCTGTGATGGTCTTTACAGGTTCGTCCATCTTTTCTAACAGATAACTGGCGGGCGGTTTTGTCTTTTCCAGTGGAAGATGAAAATGGGTCGCCACCCACTGGACCAGTGTGACGTAGGACGGAGCATACCCTGGCGGGAATGGCTTCGGCACATATGCCGGTCCCGGCTTTGGGAGTCCCCCAATATCCTGAGGGAGTATGGGCGTTTCCTCTGGAGTCTCCTCCATATGATCTACGTTCGGGTCCAATGACTCATCAATAGGGTCGTAGGGGTTCTCTTCGGCCCCATAGTCATACTCCTCTTCTCTCTCTTCTGGATGGCCCTGCACCAGTCGGAGGGCCACCAGCTCCCTTTCCTGCATTTCCTGTATAGGGTCAGGTGGTGGACGATCACACCTGCGCTTCAAGTCCTCCAGCTCCGATCTGTACCGCTCCATACGAGCGGCCTCTCTCTCTTCGGACTCGCTTCCGCATCTCCTCTAGATAGAGTGCATGTTGTTCTTTCAACAGCAACTTCAGCCTCTCTTCCTCTTGCTGTTTGGCCAACCATGCTTCCTCCTGTTGTGCCGACAGCTGCGCCCTCGCCTTCTTAAGCGTTTTCTTGTGCTGCGTGACCATACTGCTCATGGAGTCTAAGACTGCATCCATGGACTGCTGCACGGCGGTTGATGGTGTTGGCAAGGGGGAAGACAATTGAGGGACCGTTTTGTAGCCCACTCGTGGGCGGTCAGTCACCTCTAATACTGTGTCTGACGTCACTTCCATGCCTGGTGATTCATCCCCTTCCGCAGGTCGTGACCTTGTGGCCGAGGCAGAGGACGGCCTCCGACCCCGTCGACGGTACTTTCTCTTTCGTCTCCGGTGCCGTCGTAGATGGGCCCTCCTTCGTCGGCGGGACACCTGAACGGGAGCCCCGTAGCTGGGATCTTGCTCGTCGACAGAGATGTAGATGGCCGCGTCGTAGATGGGCTTTTACGTTTTGACGTGGACGAGTCTCGTCTTGTGGACGGGGACGCGCCCGTCCCAGGTCTCTTATCCCAACGGGAGACAGCCATCACTGTCGACGCGGGGTCCTTAGGTATAGTCCGTGCCATCGATGACGGGGACTTATGGGTGGGCTGCGGCCCCCTAGCTCCCATGTCCAGAGATCTTTTCTTGGAGGGGGGGTTCCTCTGAGATGCCCCTCCTTTGATGGGGTTGTGAGGGATGCCTCCTACCTTCATCTTCGGAATGTGATGCAAAGCGCGCCGCAACGCTCATGGCCCTGTCCCTTCTGGTATGGCTGGTATCTCGCAGCCGGCGACAGGATGGGCCTCCTCATGGAGGCAGTAAATGCAGAGGTGATGAAAGTCCTCACGAAAGATCCGACCAGTGGAACAGCCTGCGCAGTGCCTGAAGAGGGCTGTGGAAGGCGATTTGGCACCAGAAGAAGCCACAATGGCGCTCCCCACACAGGGGCCTACCGGCCGTGGTCTCCTGTAGGGCCTAAGAGCCTACACTACAGCTCCAAAATCGATAGAAAACCAAGAAAATCCAATAAAGGATATAGAAAATCGAATATTATTCGAAAACGGGTATAAAAACAGAGCAATGAGGGCTCCCTGCTTCCTGAACACTCGGAAGGAAAAAACGGACTTGCAGTAAGGCACACCACTAGAGGGTATTGACTGGTGGTGGGCAGGAACCGTATCCCTTAAAGGGGGACACGCATACCATTGCACACTGTGCAAGGTACATTTTAAAAATGTTAATTTTAAAATTTTCTGAGGGTTCCCTGCTTGTGCACGGGGGATATTCATAGTGTGGGAATCTATAAAAGACAGATGCTGGGAATGTAGCACTTTTTCAACACCTGATGGCAGTGACTGCCCAGCAATGAAGCAGCACACCAGCCACTGGTACTTTCTCAGTTACCCTGCCCCCGCAAAAGCCACCTCCACTGCCAAGTGCCTCACTTTTCGCACGAAGCCCAAACAGCAGTAGGAACAAGGCAGGAAGCAACCAACAGTAAAACACAACCACCACTGCCTCTTGGTGAGGGTGGGTAGGACACATGTGAATCTATAGAAGATACAATACTGGTGATCTACAGTTACTGGGTAAGTAACTAATTTCATCACCAGTATTGTATATCTTATATAGATTCACAATGCTGTATTGAAAACAATACCAAAGCAGTACTCCCACAATACCTGGATGGAGGGTAAGAGTCAGCCTTAGACAAACAGATTCCGCAGTACGGCCTGTCCGATCGCTGACTCTTGCCTGGAACTGACGTCCAGGCAGTAGTGTCTCACAAAGGTGTGCAGGGACCTCCAGCAAGCAGCACCGCAAATGTCCTGGAAAGGAGCACTAACCAACAGGGCCATCGTAGCAGCCACCCCCCTTTTGGAGTGCGCTGTCTCTTATCCAGGCAACGCCTTCACTGCCAGACTGTAACATTCCTTAATGCAGGACACAATCCATCTGGACACAGTCTCCTTTGTCACTGGGGCACCCACAGAATGACCACCAAAGGCAACGAACAGTTGATCCGACTTTCTGATGGAAGCAGTACGCTGCAGGTAGAACTTCAAAAGATGTCAAGCATCCAGAGAGTGCAACGACCTCTCCGCCAAAGTTGACGGGTCAGGAAAGAACATTGGCAGGGACAATGACCCGTTGATGTGCAAAGCCGAAACCAACTTTGGCAGAAACTTTGGAGTCGAACGGAGCACCACCTTATCCCTGTCGCAGGAAAGGCTCCTGACAAGAGAGCGCCTGCAGCTCGCTCACCCCTCTTTCCGAGGTAAAGGCCACAATGAAGGCCACCTTCCACAACAGGAAATTCAGGTTAGTCGAGTGCACCGGCTCAAAAGGAGGCTTCATCAGGTGGGAAAGAACCAGGTTCAGATCCCAAGCCGGAAAAGGTCGGCGTACAGGTGGAAAGGTATGCAGGAGACCACGCAGGAACCTCTTATCCCCCGGCACCATGAACAAGGAAGGCGTACCACGCCTCTTCCGGAAAGCAGTCACAGCCGCCAGATGAACCCTGATAGAAGCATGCTGTAGCCCGGACTGGGCTAAATGCAGCAAGTAGGGCAGCACCTCATGTGCCTCCGATAACACGGGCTGGATGCCAGCATCCCTGTACCAGACACAGAACCTCTTCCACTTAGACCTGTAGGTGTGCCTGGTGGAAATTGCCCTGGGCTCTGACAGGATCCTAAAGAACTCCTGATTTAGGCCCAGATGCTCAAACTCAAGAACTTCAGGAGCCATGCGTCAGCTTCAGCCAGAAAGGGTCATGGTGCAGTACCGACCCGCTGTCTCTGCTCAGCAGCAAAGGAGAGTCTGGCAATGGCATTGGCAGAACCAGGGCCAACCGCTGCAACTCGGATATCCAAGTCTGTCTCACCCAAGACGGGGTGAGCAAGATCATCTTCACCAAGCTGGACTGCAGCTTCAGTAGGACCCGGTGTAACAGGGGAACTGGAGGAAACGCATATACTAACTTGAACGATCAGTCAATGAGCATTGCGTCCCCCAGCGAGCACACTTCTTGGAACCTGGAGGCAAACTGCTTGCACTTCCTGTTGCATCCCGTGGTGAACAGATCCAGTTCTGGGATGCCCCAAACTCGGAACACCAGCTGCAGGAACTCGTCTCCGGCCTCCCACTCATGAGACTTGAGGAAGACTCTTCTCAGCTTGTCCGCCAGACAGTTCTGCATGCTGGCCAGATGATGGGCCTCTAGAATGATGTCAAGGGAAATGGCCCAGAACCACATCTCCTGAGCCAGCAACGACAGCTAGCGAGACTTGGTGTCGCCTTGCTTGCAGATGTAATACATGTAAGCTGTGCCTTCAGGGCAAGCCTGCAGCTCCAACATTTTGATGTGCCACGGCAACTGCCCAGTCGACCAAAGGCCCTGCATCTGAAGATCTCCTGAGTGGGCTCCCCAACAGCCCAGTGACGTATCCATCATCACTGTGCTGGAGTAAGGCGGCTGCTGAGACAGGATTCCCTGGCAAAGATTTGTGGGCATCGTCCGGCACAGCAGGGAAGACTTCACCTACCTCAACATCCTCACCACAGCCATCCAGCTGTCTGTCTTCTGGCACCAAGAGTCTGCCAGCATCTCCTGCAGGGGCCGAATCTGCAGCCTGAAGTGCGGGATGATACAGATGCAGGAGGCCATCATCCCCAGCATTGAAGCTACCTGTCTCACCACCATTGTGGAAGACATGCACAGGAGAGAGGCCAGCACCACTATGGCCGCTACCTGTTCTAGTGATGGAAAAAACTTAACCTTGAGGAACAGAATGGTAAGGAAAGGCTTGAGGAAGGGCTTCCTGTAGTTGACCAAGAGCCCCAAGAGTTTCAGCGTGTCCACGCAAACCTTGGAAACTCTGCACTCCTCCTCCGCTGAGTCTGCCTTGAGCAAGCAATCGTCCAGGTAGGAGTAAACCTGGATACCCTGCCTTCTCAAAGCGGTGGCAATCAGGACCATGCACTTGATGAATGTCCGTGGAGCAGACTTCAGCCCAAAAGGCAGCACATGGAACTGAAAGTGGTCGGCTCCTACCACAAACCTCAGAACCTTTGGTGAGAGGGAAGAACTGGGATATGAAAGTAGGCGTCCTTCAGGTCTATTGACGTCATCCGCTCTTCGCTCCTGACCAAAAGGTATGACAGATTGCATTGTCACAATCTTGAAGGGGAGATGGGCGACGGACTGATTCAATCTGCAAAGGTCCTGTATTTATTTTTTTTCACCCCACATTCCGCTTCTTCAGCACCAAAAAGTAACTGGAGTAGACTCTGGTACCTCTCTCCAACCAGGGCACAGGGCAGATGGCTCCCTTCCCCAGAAGTTCCCTCACTTCTGCTCTTAGCACTGGCAAGTGTCTCTGCTTAACAGTTCCAGGGGCAACATCCCAGGGCCAACGTAGAAACTGGAGGGAGTGCCGCAACACAACAGTATCCAGAATCAAGGCATTCCGTGTGATGAGGCACCATTCCAGGGACCTGGCTCGAAGGCGACTCCACACTATGGCTCTTACAGGTGGGGTTCCGCTTCCGAAGCCCCTGCCGCAGCCTCTCTCCTGAGGGTACGTTCTGTACCTGGCACTCTGCGAGGTAGAAGGAGCCTGCCACTTCCTTTCGTGGTAGGAGGATGAAGTGCCATCTTTCCCCCTGGCTCCTGAGCCTCGAAAGGACTGCCTCCTGGGATGGTGTATCACCTTCATAGCTTTCACCTGCTCCAGATCTGCCTTGATGGTTTTCATGGCCTCATCCACGGGTGACCCAAACAGAGTCTCTCTAGTGAAGGGCAGATCGATGATTTTCCGGCAAACCTCCGGCAAGAACCCAGAAGCCAGGCCTGATGCCACAGGGAAACACCATGTGGCATGGCACGGGAGCCCAGAAACCAGCGCCACCTTCAGGATGTGGTTGGTGCACAACCTCCCTGCTGACAACAGGTTGGTGGGAGGTTGTGATTGTCTTCCTGCAGGAAGACAAGCACCACATTCTGCCAACCTGTTGTCGGGAGGTTGTCTTCCTGCAGGAACGGTATCAAGCTCTCCAGGCCATCCCACAGTTGTCAGTCATAGAGGACAAAACAGCAGTAGTGTTTGCAGATTGCACCAAAAAGGAAGCAGTCGAGCATACCCTTTTCCCCATGGTGTCCAATCGGCATTGCTGTCGTGTGGCACCGAAGCAGTCGAGGCAGTAGAGGCGGAAGGGGCCTTCTGCCAGGCGTTTGAGGCAATCACCGAATCCGGAGGAGGCATCCCACACAGACATATTGGGTCTGACAGAGAGGCATGATACTTCTTGTCTGGCCAAGCACCAACCATGGCGAAAGAAGATGGGGTCTTCAGGAGCTCACACCCCTTCTCCCATACCAAAGGGTCCACAGGGAACTGCGTCACTATGTCACTACTCCCATCTGGGGTGCCAGCTTGTCCACCAAGAAACTGGAGGGGCCAGCCATCTGTAGCAGCTTAATGTGAAATTTCGCCTCAGCTCTGGACATTGGATCTGTAAATTGTGCTGGATTGTTGGGCGGAGAAGGAATGGGGACAAACCTTGGGGCATCCTTAGGGAGATCAGGTTCCCATTCATCATCGGGGAGCTGTCCTTCCTCGTCGTTGTCTCCATGAACAGACTCCTCCTAAGACGAGTAGTCACCAGGATCTGGGCAATCAGCAGGGGTGTCAGCTGGAGCAGGGGAGGGCACCACAGGAGGGGGGGCTACAGGAGGGGCCCCCACCGAGGAGAGCACAGGAGTCTGAGTAGCCATCCTTGCATCTTCTTTTGACTGGCAATGCGCCATAAAATCGAGGAGACGCTTCTCTGCTGCATCGGCCCTAGATGACTCCCTGGCAGTCATGTCTGTCTGGTGTTGGTTGAGTACCTGGGAGATCTCCCTCACCAGGTAATCCTTATGTGCAGGCACCCGGGGCTTAGGTGCAGGGAGCAGTGAAGGGGTGCACACCGGGGTCTCTTGGTCCAAAGCAGACTCCACATCTGAGAAGAGCGACCCCACTTGCTCCAAGTGTGATGATGGTACAAGGCTGAGCATAGGCGTCGATGGGACCATCAGCAACGGGGCCATCAACAGAGGGGTTCGTTGAAGGTGGCAGCAATGATGGGGTCGTCAATGGGATCATCAACGACGGTGGATGACTTGCCGACGATGATGGCCTTTTTTCCTTTGACGAGTGTCTTGACGATGAGTGTTTGGACGTTGATGACAAGGACCTTGCGGAATCCTTAGATGAAGACCTGCAACAACGCTTGCTGCCCCTGGAAGATGGAATGGTCATAGTCTTAAAAGGCCTGACCTTGCTGGTCTCCTGCACAGAATGCCCAGAAGTAAAGCAAGGCTGGGCCTCTGAATGGGGCCTCTTCCCAGAGGGTTCTCCAGAGGTGGAAGCAAGCTTGGAAACATGGGCAGCAACCCTCATAGCCCTGTCCTTCCTGGTCCTGGTATTAAACCTTTACAGGCCTTACAGGAGGATTCCTCATGCCTCTCTTCATAGAGGCAATACATGTACTTGCCGTGCTTGCCATCCCTGGCAATGGATCCATCCTTGCAGGATGGACAGTGCCTGAACAAGGGTTCTGCAGCCTCATCTTGAGGCTGAGACGCCATCATAATGAAAACAAGATATTAGCTCAACAGTGTTAGCAGCAGGAGCAAAATCCGAGTCTCCCCACTCCTGTTGCGGAGAAAGAAAAGTGAGGCACTTGACAGTGGGGGTGGCTTGTGCTGGGGCAGGGCAACTGAGGAAGGACCAGTGGCTGCTGTGCTGCTTCATTGCTGGGGAGCCACTGCCATCTGGTGGAGAAAAAGTGCTATTTTTTCCTGTTATTCTTTGTAGAGGATGTTTTCCTTTTTATATAAGAATAATATTCCGGTCTCCCAGCCTGGGGCTGGGGAAAAGAAAAAGTTACGTACCTTTGGGTAATGTTATTTCTGATGGATAGTTGAAGGTTTCCAGAATCCTCATCATGAACCACGTGACTCACGCTGGTACCAGTCGGAGAGCGAAGATTTTCGAAGCCCCT